>JAIUZE010008749.1:0-53582 GCA_022085475.1 Heliosperma pusillum | reverse complement strand
TTTCGCATCCAGGACTCGGTCTTACAAAGAAAACGCCGAGTACCCCAAATTCGGTAGATCAATTCACGAAAGAGGCGGAAAAGAGCTCAAGCCTCATAACAAGCGGTACGCTACATGCAAATAACACCACCTCGCAAGTACACAACATTTGACGGCCGGGTCGATCAACGCAAAGCGTTCGCCTCCCAACAACGTCGTCGTATGCCCACTAACACATGCAATTAAGCAGTAGGATACATCCCCATTCCGACATTTCAGCCTTACGAACGTGGAGGTAGCAAAGGGAATGAGAGTACAAAGCACATAACAAAATAGTGCGCAAACCGTATCATTTGTAAAACCGACTCAAAGTGGGACATACCAAAAACCGTCACAAAACATGTGATACAAGCGAATGAAATATCATATATTCAAAACATTAATATTATAAGTCACTACGTAAAATTATATGAAAAACGAACCATGCGAACTATTATAAATTACGAGTTTAGGAAATTATAAGAAAAATATAGAGCCGTGTTGCCGGCCGGTCATAGGACCGGCGGCCGGTACCCCGGCTCGCGCATCATGCATAATACAAAATCACAAAGGAAAGAGCAGTGTGTTCCAGGCCGGTCAGAGGGCCGGCGGCCGGGCACCCGGCCAGGAGCACCTTTACACACAAAAATCAAGTTTTCCTACTGATGTGTTCCCAGCCGGTGGGCAGACCGGCGGCCGGTCAGCCGGCTGGGAACCCCAGTTCAAACCGTGAGCAATTCTTAATGTTCTATCATTTCCAATTTTCATAAATCACTTCCATTAACTATCAACAATCAATAATCATCATCAAAAATCATCAACTAACAACATTCATTATCAATAACATAAATCCTAAGCTTTCTAATCGTATTCTAAATACGAATTCTAACATAGAAATCATGTAAAACACGTAAATGATATCGAGTAACCCTTCACCGTTACCTTTTCGCGGCTTCAATCGATTTCTAAGCCTTCCTAGTCTCCACCTAAACAAAGACGACCAAAAGATGAACATAATTCACCTTTGAGAAAGACGGATAAATTGAAAAGCGAGAAAGACGGTAATTTTATTACCTATACGGATAGAGGAAGATGAGAGGGGAAGAATAAGACGAACTTACGTGAATTTGAGCGAGAATTGAGCGAGTTATGACGATTCTAAGCTTGGAAAGATTATGGAAGTTATGATTTGGGGTTTTCTTAGGAAGGAAGAAAGAGTTGAGTTGTGTGAGGGAGTTAGGGTTTAGGAGGGAGTATATGAAAGGTGAGTGGAAAAAGTTAACAAAAGTCAAAGACGGCTTAACACGGGATTCACTTGAAATCTCGCGAAAAATTCAAATACGAACTCGGAAATTCTAAATTCGACTCGGAAAAATTTAATTCTAAACTAAAACTAAATTTCGCTGAAAAGTATCCGTAAAATATTTTCATTATAAAAATAGGGTACAATTGCGGGTGTTACCGCGAAAGCTTGGAACTTAATCTCCTCAATATTGTGATCCCCCGAGTCTTTCCAGTGTCTTTTGCTTTGTTATAAACAATTGAAAAAATCTCTAGCCATACATGTTATTGTGGCTCATGTTTTATGCTCCTGTTTTTGCCATGGATAAAAATGGTGGATGTCTTTACACCTGTGTGATTCGTTCTGCTGGTATCTTAGCACCTGCTGAAGTTCGGCATTTTTCAAGGATAGTTTTTTTTTGCCAAGTTTGGTCGACTGTACCTCATTTATCGAATTGTAATCGTTACTTTGGAATGCTCATAATATTGGGGTGTTAATTGTTGTGATTTTGTATAATGGGTTGTTATTAAGTGTGAAATCAGCTTATGATCCAGGTTTTCCTTCTTTTGTTAGTGAAAGATTCAATCTTTTGCGTTTTTTTAATTGTGATCGTTATTTGGGAACAGCCAGATTACTTGTTTGCTGAATTGGGTTGTTAATTGTTGTGATTTGTTATAGTGGTTTTTTTAGTGAGTGTGAAATCAGTTCATGATTAGTTGTTAATTGTTGTGCTTTGCTTATGATCGGGGCTGTAAACTGGAAATTAGATCTGTTTACACAATTTTGATATTTGAGGGAAATTTTGAAGAAGGGGAAGAAAATGAAGAAATGGAGGGAGTCATAATTAACTAATTATCGTTGTATCACAATTGGGAGTTTGGGACATTATGGAATGAGAAGACTGAATATAAAGAAATTATCTCAAGTTGTTGGTTAAATTGCTTAGCCTTGCCACTTTACAAACCGAAACTCATTTGCAACCTAGTCTATATGCTAGAAGGGCTTGATATTGTAGATTACAGTATTACACAGTTGTGGCTACTGTTGTCATAGGTGAGATAACTGATAGCAGGTGATAGTGATCTCCCTCATTGGATAAGTCAGAGGGACGCTCAAACGGATTTTCTGAAGACATGACAAGTTGGCTTGAAGGGCTTTCTATTTTACAATATTAGACGTCGAAGGGAATTCACTATAGCCTCACTCTTTTATACAATGTGCTTGTCAGGCTGTGCTTCGCTGTCCATTAAATCTTCAAGATTGTGTAGATTGTAAATTAACCATTTAGTAAAGTGTTTTAAAGGGATACGAGGGCCGATATGGCTTAATATGATATACAGAAACAATGATCATTCTTTGATAAGGACAAATATTTCAAGATATGGACAATTATTCCTCTTTGGCGTCGATAAGATAGGACAACTGTTTTACCGTTTGCGTGTGACATTTGGTATTTTTATGCGATTTATTACTATGTAAAATTTAAATTCAAAGTAGGCTGAAGATGTTTGCAGAAATGTGTTATATAGAACCTTTTTTCTTAGTCACCCCTTTATAAAGTACGAGAGGCCTTGTATACGTTCATGTTTAAACACCACAAAATGTTATATAATTTATTTTCTCTTTGTTTGCTGATTCCATCCTCAGCGTACATGGGAAAGAGCGAAGTTGGCATTAACGTTGGATCAAGTTGGTAAATTCTTGAACCTGGGTCTTGATTACTCATTTTTAATTTGGTATCACATTTTTTTATGATAGTACATGAAGGCGCTGGACCAGAATGCTGACCTTCTTGTTTACTAATTTGATTGATATCTTTTTCCTACAGTTGTGGCAACAGATGATGATAAAATCGCAAGTTGTTGTCGTGAGTTTGGTGCTGATGTGATTATGACTTCAGAATCTTGCCGAAATGGTATGATGCTAATGGTTTACCCTTATAATTCATGGTGACGTCCGAAATCTGTTATTCACGGGTACGATTTCTAAAGGGTCTGCCAATTGTTGTAGGAGCTGAGCGTTGCAGTGAAGCACTTCAGAAGCTTGGAAAGAAGTATGACATTGTTGTCAATATCCAAGGAGACGAACCTTTGATAGCACCCGAGATAATTGATGAGATTGTTAAAGCATTACAGGTTCGTCTATTACTTTAGCCCTGTATGGATTAAGTATGCCGTTAATTGAAAATCTTGGTGACATCGCATACGAAGTCTTTTGTATTACATTATAGAATATTTAAATGGGCCATGATGTTGAATTTTGCAATGCAACTAACCATCATATCCGAATTCATGTTCATCGTCTAAAAAGTTCTTGTCCGTCGCATCTCAAATGCTTTTTATATCTTCATTCATGTTATATTCTTCAGTGCAAACTGCTCTCTAACTCTCTTCATTCCCACACTAATCTTTTGACATATGTCAATCCAGTGGTGGAGCCAGGATTTGAATTTAGGGGGGCGAACGACTATTTTCATAAGGTACTTTTAAAAATTTTTGAAAAATTTCGTTAAAAACTTCAAAAATTTCAACCGCCGGGGGGGCGACCGCCCCTGCTAGCCCCCCTAGCTCCACCACTGTGTCAATCGTTTCTGTTATATTATGAACAGAGGTTGCCTTTTATGAAGCTTTAGATTCTAAAAAAGTTACTCGTATATTATCCCTATATGGAAAGAAGATACGGAGTATCATTAATTTTGCATACAATCCGTACATCAATTCACACGCTTGCTTAACCCTGAAAATCAAATCACCACGGTTTCTAGACATAACATCATTTTTGTTGTACCAATTTTCACTCTCATGTCAACTTCATTCTTACAGGTAGACAGTGATGAACGGACAGGCTATCTATGTGGTGCGATGAAAGCTCCAAGCCTGTGCACAACGTGCGTAAAAAAATATGTCGTCAAGACTGACCTTGATGTCCTCGGGGAAATGTTAAATTGCGCAGACGATGATGCACATGAGTTTCAGTCTAATATTAACGAAATCATTACCACCGTTAAAATAGACGTTCGTTTACAATCAGCTCTCCTACAATGTAACAAATCTTTACAGATTGTTATTACTGATAGTAAAAAAGCGCGTCTCTTGGTGGCTCATCGTAAACTTGATGGCTTAGGGAATCGTATTACCGTGGTTCTTTCAGATCTTTCCGACTGTTATATCGGACTTCTAAAAGTTCCTTTTGTATCTTCATTCTTCAGGGCTATTTACCGTTTTATCTGAATACAAAATTGCTTTACGACTTGCAGATTTGGTAGGGCCTAGCTAACATATATTCTATTTAATTTAATGAACACAAAAGTGCCTCAGTATTTTTTTTTTTGGATATGCAATAATCATACGACGTAACTGATTCTACTAGTAAGTAGTAACCATGTATTTGGGTTAGTCCTCTGAGAATGCACGAAATATAATATGACCCAGTTTCTAAGCTATAACAGTTATGATCACATGTTGTTAATATAATAGTGAAGGGACTAACTTATAATTAAGTGGTCTACTCCTATCACTAATTGGTTTTAGGATGAAACCTTACTTGCTTGTGGGCCGGTCTCATACACCTAATTCTATAAATCCTATGGCACTCGGTTTTTTACGAGTGACATGAAGTGATTTTTAGTGATACCTTATGAGTTATGACCACCCTTAACCATTCGCTAACAAACGAAGAATTCCGGTTGTCTCCAGGTAAAGACTTAATCAGTAGGTCTTGCTTAAGACGGGTCGGATCTTACAACGGGTATTTTGTGAGAGGAAATGGGTAGAGGGGACAAGGTGGGCTCCCCCCATGTGCTCTCCACTCACCCTTGATGGGTATTTTGTGAGAGAATATGGTATCCGTCTTAAGCTTAAGACGGATACCTCCGTCTGAAATAAGAATTTGTGAGACTCAATACTCGCAACCAACATATGAGAGAATATGCAAGTGGCTCTATAAGAAACTCAACTTATATTGATAGGAATGAGTTGTGAGCTTTGATTATATTACAACACTGAAGTGATACAGTAGTCATGTCATCAGGAATGACTAAAAAGTTTAACACAAATCATTCATCATTTATTAATCAGCCTATGATAATCAGTAAGTGGATTGTACCTCTGATGTACTAGCACATAGAATATAGTTTTTGAGTTTTACAATAAAGTTTTTGAGTATAGTATAGTTTTAGTATAAAGTTTTTGAGTTTATTAATTTGAACATTTAGCTCAAAAAAATTACAATAAAACTCAAAAAACATCATATATAAGATATAAAATTTAATTTATAAATTTTAAAAAGCTCGAAAAAAATGCACAAAAACTCAAAATCATACTACTCTGAGATAGTACCTCCGATGTATAATCCTTTTTCCCTATGACGATGATGAGGAGGGTAAAAGAGACCTGGCAGGTGAACTCAAAGCGACAGCAAATTTCTGGGCCTTAGAGTATTCCGTGATTTTTACTTTTTTAGTCGGAAGGCTAATTGCAAGTTCTAAGAAAACGTTCAAGTTTCAGACATTACCTCAGGAGCCCAGATTTCCTCATACTTGCAAGATATCAACATACAACCGATTCCCAAAATCGATCAACCAAGTTGATTGTGAGATAGAGAGTCTAAGGAAAAGGATTGAATCTGTCATGAACTTGAGTCAGGATTCTTTGGCTTGTTAGTCAGACCACAAGCAACCTACAGCCGAAGAAAAGGCCTGATATGTTAGAATGACTACAGCGACAACACTAGCACATTGGAAATAAATGATATCTTTATGATACACACCAAAATTATGTGAGGTGTATTTTAGTAACTTTATCTAATTATTGTATTTCTCTTTCATTTCCCATATAAGCAAGTGTCTTATTTTAATGTAATCATTTATGAAAATCATTTGAATGAAATTATCTAATGTCAACTCCTTCTAATCACCTTATTCTATTTTATTTGTTTTAGCTAGAATCTCATGTGGTTTCTCCACCCCAATCCACCGCGGTTTCTAGTATTTACAACCTATCAATTTCGAAGATTGAACAGTTGTAACACTTTAGACGCATAAAAGATAGTTCAAAATTTGCGATACGATTAATAGATTCACCTTGCTCCTAGGCCCTAGAAGAAGGAAGCTTTTGTTGGAAAATATTTTGTGATTTAAGAATTAAATTATGAGGTTTGAATATTTGACCAACTAATTAATATTATTTGTATCATTTATCTCCCATTATTTTCATGAATTACACAAGTGTTTTAAACTTGGTCAATGATATTTAATAAGATGATAATGATATTTATTTTGGTGGGTTAATGGGCGATTCGACCCAGGCTACATCTTTCCCTTTACTCTCTTTTATATTATTGTTATTTAATTACGTCTTTACATTATTATATTTATATTGTAATATTATTTACGGTAATATATAACTCCACATTTTCTAACAATCTAAGAGAGATAAAGGCTTTATCGTGTATAATATTATAAATAAATTGCGAATTAAATCACATTCTTTTTTGTGGGAGGTAATCACTCATATTAATGATGAGAAAATTTGTGTCATCTAATATTCTAATTATTGTCATTATGTAAATAGTCTCATATATAATTATTTGTAATACTTGGAAGACATAGCATGATACTTCATGTATGCATAGTCCGTAAGTAAGTTTTGTTATTATAATTCAAATTGTTCACTAGTTGACTTGTTCTATTGAGATTAAGATATTTCTTTTTCGTTTACCTAAACTCATGTCAACCTATTTTCAGTGTCTTAGAGTTTGTTAAAATTTATCTTTGTCGTTTTAAGACATTTTTACAAAATTAATTGTTTGTTTAACATGTTTTTAATGTGAGTCTTGTTCTCGGATGAGTAAAAATTATTGTGTTGCTCTTTCTTTGTTGAGTAGTATTTGCATTATACTTTGTATCTTCTTGTGATTTAGCTTTTTGGTAATCAAGGTTCTATATACCATTGTTATTTTCTATTGATACGTGATACTATTGAAATATTGACACATGAGACTTGATGTTTGTTTGTTATGGACTTTGTTAATGTGGGGGTTATATTTGGGTTTACAAGTTTGTTTGTATGATCTTTGACTTCAATAGTTGGTTTGTATAAAATGTTATATTAAGTTGATTTATTTTGGTAGTCATTGATACATAGAATTGATATTAATAATATTGTTTATTGTTTATGTTGTATTACGGGCTTGATAAATGTGGGGGTTGTTTTTCGGTCAATAAATTGGTATAATCTTTGACTCTAGTGATTATCGGATTAATTTGTGCGCGAATATTCATATTTGTGATTTTTTTTTTGTCTGGGAGACGAGAATTGTAGTATGAATTATCTACGTTTGTCCAAATGGATTATTTACTTTAAGATGGTAATGAGATATTTATGTGTGTTTATCATTATATGTTCAGAATATTTTCAAGTGAATGTTGGCTATATATTTATATTGTTTCTTGACTTGTGTTTTGATAAAAGTGACAATTATTCGATTTTTATAAATTGTGATATATATGTGGTGGAAATTATTATTATATTGTATTAAGTATTGACCTTTTAAGTAGCGAGTTTGATAATTTGACCCAGTATTTTAAATATTGATTAATTGAGCTATTTACTCATTTTTATTTTGGAGGTTATGAGAAACATTTTGATTTGGTTAATGTTATCTAGTAGGTGATCAAAATTGTTAAATACCGCCCCTAAAATTTATTTCTTTTTCCATGTTTACCCTTTTCTCTAAACTATCTTTTTAAGCTTATATTTTATCGGTAAATCCAAAATGAGAGACGGTGACCCATTTTACGATTATTATTTTCGTTCGTACAATATAAAGGACACCAATTTAGAAGAATAGGATTGACGAACAACATTAACTTTTTAATGAACAATATTATCGTTTTAACGTTAATTTTATATATTATTTAACGATAATTAATAAAACAACAAACAATCATTTTAATTTTTTTTAAAAAATAACATTTAAAACAGGAAAACTTCAAATGGCTATAACTTTGCGCTCGGGTGTCCGTTTTCGATGATTTTTTTTTTTTCGAATTGCATATCTCGACGAGACGAACGCAATGGCAAAAAAAAAAAAATTATTTTTAGTGGCCCATTCGTGTAAAACACACGAACTGGCCCAGGCCAATTCATGTGGTTTACACGAATGGGCCTAGGCCAGGTCGTGTAAACCACACGAATGGGCCAAGGCCGATTCATGTGACTTACACGACCTGGCCTAGGCCCATTCGTGTAAACCACATGAATTGGCCTTGGCCAGTTCGTGTGTTTCACACGAATGGGCAAAAATAATTTTTTTTTTTTTTTGCCATTGCGTTCGTCTCGTCGAGATAAGCGATTTGAAAAAAAAAATCATCGAAAACGGACATCCGGGCGCAAAGTTATGGCCGTTTGGAGTTTTTCCGTTTTTAATCGTCATTTTTTTTTGTAAAATTTAAATGGTTGTTATCCGGTAACGTTGGTGATATTAATTATCGCTAAAACGATAATGTTGTTCGACATTTCAATTGTTTTGAAATTAATGTATTTCACTATTGTACGAATTTAAAAAATTATGGTAAAATGGTTCACCGTCATTCATTTTCGATTTACCGATTAAAATTAAATTTAGCAAAATGTTTTAGGGAGAAGGGCAATTTTTTGCGAGAAAAGTAAAATAAGGACGATCTTTTGCAATTTTTGAAGCGGTTTTTTAAATTTTGAAATTGGAAAATAAAAGAGAGAGAAAATGAGGTGTTGGGTATTAAATGGAGTTTTTATTATTAAAGGGTATAAGGGTAATTCATAGGGGCGGGATGAGTAAAACTAGGGGCGGGATATAGCAAACCCCATTTTTATATGTGATTTTATGAGTGTTTATTAGTGTTATAAATGTTGTCAATGCATTTTGTAATTTAATGAGTAATGTTTGTTCATATTTATTTGCCTATATTTGATATGTCCATTGAGAAAATTTAATGAGTTTTTGTGTTAATGAGTGTGTTTTTGTCACTAATGAAATAGTGACATGAGTCTTGATGTTTGATCATATCTACTACTTTTAAATGGGATGATATATAAGTGTAGTATCCAAGACTATATACTTATATATTGTTTATTATATATCTCACTAATTATGTTTTTCCTTTTTTACTTGAAGGGTATATTGAAACGAGTTGGACATTTTTATTATGAGTCCAAATGCCACAATGACTATTTATTTTTATATGGCGGAGGTTCAATATCGTGGCTATATATATTTATATGGTGGAGGTTCAATATCATGGCTATTTATTTTTATTTGGCGAAGTTGCGGTGTCATGGAGATTTGCATTGTGCACTATTATCATTATTATATTATTTTGGATACTACCGTCATGGAAGCGAAATCTTATTATTATACATTTGATTTGCCCGGCAGCCCCGACTATATTGTCCAATCCGAGCCGCCTTTCCCATTGCCTCCAACTCTATTGTTTTGTGATGAAAGTGTTTTAGCTAAAAGCTAAAAAGAATAAGTTTCATGAGAAAGTGAGAAACTTTATATTTGAGACGTGGTCTTTTGAGACACGTGATTTTCCATCATGACGGTGTTATATATTTGAATATTCTCAAAGTGATATCACGAATCCGTTTGTGAAAAAGCCGGCCAGCAAGTACGTACTTGATTTATGAGAATTATTGAATCGTCGAGGGGAATGAGATTTATTGCCCATGTGATAGCCATCGCAGTGGAAACCCGTCTTCAAAGATTGGAGATCCCATGAAAGAAGTTCAACGGGTAATAACGAAGTTGTGGGTGGGCTAATTAACGAGAGCACCATTTATTTGGCGGATATTTTATTTTGGTCCGCGTCTCATTCCTATGGCGAAGTGTGATATTGTGTTTTATGAGGTGCTCTCATTGATTTTTGTTGTGACAGTTTGAGGTTGAATTTTATCTCTTAATGAATCCGAAGGCATAATTTTTTGCGGGGTGGATGTCACACCTACCCTTGGAGGATTCACTCAGTGAGTGTTCGTAGTGTGGTCGCTACTATGGGACGTGAACAACTCCCTAGAGACACTCATGATACAAGATACCTGCGCATGACCATTAACGCGCACCACTGATAGAATCTGATTGATCGCCCGTACCGTGTGTGTGGTGAGCCCAAGCTAAGAAACCTAGTTCAAAGTATTTATACTACTATGTGGTTCTTTCGAGTGCAAGTTCACTTACACTAAGTGTTGGTTCAAACCCGAAAGGTACCTACATCTATTACGTGGTATCGTACTATCGTATGCTCACTATTATTATTTTTATAATTTTTTTTTTGGATTACTAAATCTTATTTATTTATGATTTAAAAAGTATTTTTTTTTATTCTTTAATCATGTGGGGGATTGTTGGAAAATATTTTGTGATTTAAGAATTAAATTATGAGGTTTGAATATTTGACCAACTAATTAATATTCTTTGTGTCATTTATCTCCCATTATTTTCATGAGTTATACAAGTGTTTTAAACTTGGTCAATGATATTTAATAAGATGATAATGCTATTTATTTTGGTGGGTTAATGGGCATTAACACCATTGTTAATATGTGTTGAGAGTGGTGATCATAATATTGCTTATAAAAATGTTCATGTGCAACTTTACCTACTATGGTATTTGAGGATCACCAATTTAATGTGTTTGATGCACATCCTATGAGTTTTAAGAGTGTACCTCTTATATATGAGTGGGGTATTAAAATATGGTGGTATGAGATTGTTAAGCTACTCTTATAAAACGCTTTTAACGCTATTATGTTCCTCTACATTTTTAGCCACTTACTTTATATTGATAAATTATATTTCCCAAATTTATTTTACACTACTTTATAATTATTATGATTGAGCATCGGGTGGTCATCGGTTTAGGGACTCCTCTTGCTGCTACCGAAGGAGTTCGACGGGTTGTCGTATCTTGGGAGAGGAACCCACTATTTGGTAACCAGTGCAGTGGAGGCGTTATCTCTCTTAGGAAAGCGCCTAGCGCGATTCGACCCAGGCTACATCTTTCCCTCTACTCTCATAGTCTCATTTATATTATTGTTATTTAATTTCGTCTTTACATTATTATATTTATATTGTAATATTATTTACGGTAATATATAACTCCACATTTTCTAACAGCTTCTTATTCTTCTTAGGAATTGATTTCTCATTCTGTACCACCCTGACCTCATCTTTGTGCTTCACTTGTTCAGTATCAGGACTGATGATAACAATTTCCGGTTCAAGCTTGGCAGTGACCACTTTTTTTTTGCCTTTGCAGCCACTCTTGCACCTCCAGCAGGAGCCACAACCTGAGAATCGAGCGCAGACGTTGAGCAACGTATTAAAGGGCTGCGTATATTGGAAATATTACCTAGCTACAACAATGTATTTTTTTGCAACAGTCGCATGTTATGGCTGATGATGGCTACGACCTTAGAGGTGAGTGGGAGAGTCGGATTACCCAAAATATCCACAACGCCTACACTACCAAGAAGAAGTCTAAGTGGATGCACCAGACTTACTGGGAGAGGCTGAAAAAAAGGGAGGAAGAGAATCCTGAATTTATTGAGCATTCATTGAAGAATAAAGTGAATAGAAGGTCAGGTGGGCAAGATGGAAAAGCCTTGGGGACCCACACCTTAGGTCGGAAGAATACTCCCGTTGTCTTCTAAGAATTATTAAGTATTGTATTTACTTATCTAGGCTCATTATTAGGTTAACATTATAAAATAGTTATCTTTTTTTCTTATAGTTAATTTGATTATTATGCTAATTTTAGGGGTGGAGATGCGACACCTTACAGGCTAATGGAGGCGGCAAAGAAGGGCAAGAAAGGCAATTGGGTTTTTACCCCGAGCTTCGCAGACAGGCGTAAGTTATTCTATTTGATTTATTATTTAATTTCACTAGAAATAATAATGTTTTTCATAAGATTTAATTTATTACTATAATAATCCTTATTTGTTGATTTTAAGGCCGAGTATCAAAGAGAGATGAGCCAGTCGTCGCCAACGAGGGAGAGGACACATGACCCATTCAAAGTGTACTATAAGGCGTTAGGTGGCTTCGATTGGAAGATGCGAGTATTCGGGACTGAGCCAATGGCCCAACGACTTTTCACACCTCCTGCTAACAGAAGTCGTCCCGATACTAGTAGTTACTCGTCTACCGTTGTCTCTTAGTTTGCCATGGAGAATGCTCAATTGAAAGAGCAAATTGGTAGGATGAAGCTGAATCAGGAAGAGTCGAACAACAAGTTGAGTGCTTTAGAGGCTCTGAGAGAAACTGATCGACTCGAGTTCCTTTGCTAAAAGGCAATTATTAACCGCATGAATTCGTTCATGACTGAAAAGTATGGGTGGTCAATTGACCCTAATTACTCTAGTGGCCCTACCACAAGTCATAGAGACGACTTCGCGGATGACAGCCATGGCTTTGGACCTAATCAAGTCCACCTTTAAATACGTTTTAACTTGTAAGTTTATTTATATGACTATGTAGTTAGTCAATTAGTCTTGCTTATAACCGTTGTAAATTATAACGAGGGGTTAATCACCCCATCATCCCCGGAAAAAGTGTTTGGTTTGGATGGTTTTACACTCTCGTTGTAAATTATTCTGATTTACAACGGTTGTAAACAAGAATTTGTGGTAGTTATATACCTTCACCCTTTAGTCTAGTTAGTTGTAACTTTTATGGTTTTAGAAATCATGAACATATTAGGATTAAGGCCCTGTTCTTTTCAGCTTAATTTCAGCTCTTCTCTATTCAACACAGTTTAATTTAGTTTTAGCCAATCCTATTCAACTCGTCTCATCACAAAATTAAGTCTTATTTCAACTTCATTCATTTCAATTCGGCTTCATTCAGTTTAGTTCAATTAAGCTCACCTCCATTTAACTCAATTCAGCTCATTTCAGCCGAAAAGAACATGACCTAAGTGTTGTAAAATTTGAAGGAGTTTCTTCCTTTTGTTCGTATTTTATGTAATTTGAAGGAGTTCAGCTTATTTCGGTCGAGTTTGAAATTGCTTCCCGCTTTGCGGTCGACAAAGTAATTTGGTTTATTGCAGGTAATATAACAAATTGAAACAATATTGCACTGTGGCGGCAGCCAGAGGCTGTTGTTTTTTGTACAATGTTGTAGATATTTGTGACGGGCAATCTGTCACAAAACCGTCCCAATATTCCAGTTGGTGACGAAATATCCGTCACACATTCAATTTTTGTGACAGATAATCCGTCACAAAAAAATTACAGGTCAAACCCAGTCAACTGACCAATATTTTATGTGACAGATTATCCGTACAAAAGTCAAATTTGTGACGGATTTTGTGACAGATATTCTGTCACAGAAAATCTGACCAGTTGTCAAATCCAAGTTTTCAGATCAAGTAACGGTAAATAGCACACTTCAAATTAGAGTACACTTCAAATTAAGTTAGGCTTCGTTAAAAGCCTTACTGAGTCCACTTTCTATAGTAAAGATAATAAAAAAAGATTTTATTGTGGTAACCATCACGGGTTGAATTTTTTTTTTGCCGATACAGTTTTGTAGCCTATCAATCTAGCCTTAGCTGGTTACGCTATAAGCTTTGAATAATAATAAATTAAAAGGAATTACTTACCGAGTTCCAACAATTGTCTGACTGTTGACTTGATCTTGACGAATACCAGTAACTTTAGCCGTCCCGAAATATGATATTTTCGGGATGAAATCTTCATCAAGAAAAATGTTTCCGGTCTTCAGATCTCGATGGATGATCCTCGCCCTCGAGTCTCTGTGGAGGTATACGGTATAAGCTTTGAATAATACAAAATTAAAAGGAATTACTTACCGAGTTCCAACAATTGTCTGACTGTTAACTTGATCTTGATGAATACCGGTAACTTTAGCCGTCCCGAAATCTGATATTTTCGGGATGAAGTATTCATCAAGAAGAATGTTTTCGGTCTTCAAATCTCGATGGATGATCCTCGCCCTCGAGTCTCTGTGAAGGTAGAGGAGACCTTGACATATACCTAGTATGATGTCGAATCTCCTCTCCCACGACAAGAGTCTGCTAGCCTGTGAATCTGCAAATAAAATTAGCATTTATAAGATTTGAAAGTGGTGAGACAAAAAAAATTTTTGGCAATGACATTTAGCTTTAGTATAGTAATACTCCGTATTCTGTTTCCTTATTACTTGCTCGGTTATGGTGTACTCGACCGAGTGGGTGCCGATAGTCGGTCAAGTAGGTGGTGATCAGCCAAGTAGGTGATTTGCGTCACTAAGTAGGTGGTTTGTGTCATTTCGTCAGTTTTAAAACATTTCATTAACCCTAAAGGCCCCATATATAAGAGAAGAAAAACTACATTGTCATGTAGATTCCCACAATATATTGCAATATATTGGCGCAATATATTGCAGTATATTGCCACAATATATTGCAATATAATGACACAATTTTCAAACCCTACTAGTTTTAAACCCGTGCAAATTGCACGGGTATGTTCTTTAATAATTTGTTACGTTAATAATATATTAAGGATTAAGTGGTATAAATATTGATTAATAAATTATCTTTTTTAAAATTCAAAGCTTTAGAACTAAAATTTTGAAATAAAAATAATAAAATGGGACTGCTTTTTTGTGTAATAGTTTAATTAATGTAATAAATGAGTTATAAAGTCATATATATGCTTTTAAAACTTATTAGTTATAAATTTCAATTGCAATAAGCATAAATAATACGTTAAGGTCAATTGGTGGAGTTCATGTTGTAGCACGTTATGACCTTCTATTATCTAGAGTTTCTACTCTGCCTTATTACATGGGCGGCTTCGAAAGATACCTACTTATATAAGACGAAATAAAATTACTTGGATTAAAATTAATACAAAATAAGTGAAATTGCATGGGTCTAAATAGTTGCAGACTCGTACAAATTACTATACTCGTTTTTCATTTACTCTAACCCGTGCAATTCATAAGCCTCCATTATATATAAATATGTCTCTGATCACACACAACAATTTACGATTGCAACAAAGACCATAAACACACTTTCTTTGTATATGCTTGACCTTGTTTTTATATAGGCTTTCCATCACCAAAAACTTAAATCTTAGCCAAGCAAGATTTATACCAGATACGTTCTTTATCTCCATCCCCTGATGTCACTCTCATCCTCACCAATCTCACTTTCATTTATTCTCAATGATATGCTTCTTACCATGTTATCATACTCTTATTTATGTTCATTCAATTTCAAAATATAAGTGGTCATTTTATTTGGTGGTTTATGATTAAATATCTGCACTAATTTTAAACAAACCCGTGCAAATTGCACGGGTATGTTTTTTCATAAGTTGTTATTATCAAATTGTAAATATAAATTAAATTTATATGTATTTTTTGTATCGTTTTAATTTTCATTATCTTTAAAAACACGGAACATTGTTTTAAATAAAAGCAATAGAGTTATCTCATTGCTTTTGTTTAACAATTTTGATTGGTCTATATAATAGTTGATTTAAAAAGAAGATTTTAGATTCGAATTAAAAGTCTCACTTGCAAATAGTATAAATGATACATTAATGTCAATTGATTGGTTATTGTTAGAGTAAAATACCTCCTCTTGTCAGCTAAATATGAGTTTTTAGTCGGTCTTGTCACTCAGGCGGCTTCAAAGAAGCCTGACTTGGAGCCCGACTTGGATAAGATGATACGCAATTATTCAGTCGAAATTTTACATATAATTAGTGAAATTAAAAATTGTTAAACCCGTGCAGAAGACAAAATGAAAGTTTTGACCCCTACATATCTGAAAAGGAAAATTTTGACCCAGTTCTTATTTAGTACGGAATGTTAGATAATAGAAGGGTCAAAATGAAAATTGACTTGTGCAAGTTTAACCGATGTAGTCAATATGTTAAATATTCTAACCAGTAAGATTCGCATATATAAATATATATTTTAATAACTAAAAGGTAAACAATAATATTATATATTTCACAAATCTCATTATAATATAAGTCACACTATCAATAATTATGTGTGAAAAAAATTATATGAATAATTAATGTTAAAAAATTACTATCACCGACCCTATATATTACTCCATATAAAGTAATATCCCATATAAAAAGTATAGTTAGTCTCTGTAAGACGAAAACGGGTCAAATATCATCCCGTATATAATCCATTTGTATTTTGATCTGAATCTAATCCACTCACCCATTTGACAGATTTAGTATGCACATGCGATAAAACCGTCAAGTTAGCTGTTATTCATACAATCTATAGTCTTCGTTCCCTCTGAACTACTATCCTAGAATGACCCATACATCTAAATAAATAAAGAAAAGAGCCCATAAATATTAAAGCCCATGATAAATATTTATAAAGAACACAGTATAACCTAGCAGCTAGATCTAAATTGTGATACTCAAATCTTCACCGCTTAATGGGTCTTCTTCTATGCCCTCTTCCCTCTTTCTCTCGTTTTACTTATTATTTTTTTCAAAATGTTTTACTCAAAAATATATTTGAAGCATATATTTTTTTTGGTGTAAATTGAAGCAAATATATTGGAAATTCTATTTTTAAGTGATATTCAGTGAAGTATTTCTTTTATTTTATTAAATTCTTCGTAGTTGTTTATATACTTGTGTATTTGGATATATGGGATTTGTTTATTGAATGATGATTTTAATATATTTTGATTTCTTAGTTTTAATACTCAATGGATTTATGACTTTTATCTATTTTGTTTTAAACCCATGAATCTTGATTTGAATGAAGATTGATTTATTTGCATTATTTCTAGTTCAAATAAAATTACTATTGCTTATCATATATCTATATCATTGCATGTTGAATTTGCTGTAGTATTTTTTTGAGCAATGATTTTAATATTAATTAATGAGTTAAGTAATTATTTTTTTTTTACTAAATACTTATTTTCAAATCTGATCGTTTTTCCAACCATAAGAAATTATCTATATTATTTATGTGACGAAAATTTGTATATTTAATATTTTTTAATGAAGCTGATGTAAATTTCTAATGGAAATATTGAGAGTGAGTATCATCATGTAAAATAACAAAACATCTAATTAAATTGTAAACAGATTGTGGCTCCTGAAATTCAAGAATGAAAAGTTTGCTTTTGACTTATTGACTTTTAACCACAGAGCGCCACGTAGGCTCTGTGGTTGTTCCTTTAATATATAAGGATTTTTATAAGGATACTGCCACAATTTACAAAATCGGTTTCTTGATAGTTTTATAGGTTTATTAGAGACTTGTTTACAATTATGACACTAACAAACTTCTAGGGCAATATACGTTGTTCTGTTCCGGAGTTATTTTCTTATCTCGAAACTCATTCTATCAAAATTTTATCTTATAAACCTTAAACGAATTATTGCCATCTTTGAGAAGTACATTTTGAACTATATATAAGCAGTGCTGAAATATATTTACTCAACTATTTTCTTACAAGTATTATAACTTTCGTAGTAACAGTTGCTTTTATTACAAAAAAAAAAATTAAGTTGATATCCTTCTTATATTTTCATTAAATTGTGTATACAAAATAGAAGTTCACATTTTGTATTTTCAAACTCAGGTGTTCCCGTTGTTTCCTTTCATATGCAAAGACTCATTGGAGTTTTTTACTCGAGCTTTTCAACACATTATCTTTTCAACACATAATTATCTAATAAATAATATATCTATTAAACTCTAATATTAATACTGGCAAAAACTTTCTTAGAATCTAGTCTTAAGGAATGAGTGAGTTATGATATAATAATTTAAAATTTTGGTCTACTTTTGTCTCAGCGATTGATGAGTGTCATTGTCATCTCTACGCAGTAAATGTGGCGCGGTGAGCCAGAGCCGGACAACTCAACCGTGTTAATCGATTTTACAGTTCTGTTCAATTTAAGGTGGTTCTACTCAAATTTCAGGGTCTTTGTTTTAGTGTTACCTATTTTCACTACCTGAGTTTGGAGGGTTTTGTAGGGTGATTCCTTGAATTTAAGGGTTCCCAATTTAAGGTGATTGATTTTGGGTTTTTTAATGTAATGATATTATCGACGTATTTTTTTAACAATCCATTTCAGTGTCTTCGTCATTTTTAGTTGTTATTGATTAGATTGATTAGTGTTTTGTAGTTAGTGAAATGGTGGAGGCTGAAGCTATATTTCATGAGTTTTTCGTATTATTCACTGAGACTTACATGGTTTTGGCTTGATTTAATTGTGGTTTTTCAAATTTACAGCCATACAAGTGTATTCATTTCTTCTTTTTTTCTCTTATGATATGGTAGGTTGATGTGAGTAGCAACGGAAATAATTGTAACCGGATAGGTTGATTGTAAGTTAGACCTATAACTTAGCAATCGTAAGTTCGAGACAAGACCTATTGACTCGTAACTCAAAGAAACAAAGCAAGAATCGCGTTCTAGCTAAGTCACGTTAATTGTGCTCGACAATTTAGAGGAAACACAAAGGTTTTGATTTAAATTTTTAATGATTGATGATAAAAAACACAAGCTATTGTCGACTATAAATAGCCTCCGAACGACTGTTACAAGCAATAAAATTGCTAAAGACGGAAATTAACTAGCTAATAAAAATAGGAATTAAACCAGCTAATTAAGAGAGAATTATGACCAAATCTCCACCGTAATTGCGCTACATTATTATGCAAAAACTGAAAATAATAAATCTGGGAATCCTAGCTTTGGAATGGCTTAATTGCAGCAATTGACCAAGCAAACAATTGGACTGACCCCTTCACCAATCCAACTTCCCTGCTTTGAATTTGAAACTTGAGCACGAGCTATGGCCTGATTCGGCCCTTCCTCCATCTCGCCTAGCACAACCTCATCAAAGTCATCCAAGCTCGTATCATTCCCTCCCCCTTGAAACGGAATTGACCTCAATTCCGAGAGGCCATCATCATCAAGATACGGAGTAAGGTCGCCAATATTGAATGTGGCGTGAACACCATAGCCTCCCGGAAGCTCGACTTTGTAAGCATTATCATTGACCTTAGCAACTATCTTGTATGGACCCTCCGCGCGAGGCATCAATTTGTTCTTACGCTTGCTCGGGAACCGCTCCTTCCTCAAATGAACCCAAACCAAATCGCCCTCATGAAACACTCGAGCTTGACGATTTTTATTGGACTTCTTCTTATACACTTCGTTAACAGCTTGGATTCTAGCCCGAACCTCTTCATGTAATTTCATCATCGATTTGAGCTTAGCATCGGCATCTTTGTGAACCAACTCATCCTTTGGCAAAGGAATAAGATCCAAAGGCAAGTATGGATTCAACCCATAGACGAGCTCAAAAGGTGAGTGACTAGTAGCATAAGTCGGTGATCGATTATAAGCAAATTCGGCGTGAGCGAGTTTTAAATCCCAATCCTTTTGGGTCTTGTTGACAAGCCCACGTAGAAGCGTACCCAAGGTACGATTCGTCACCTCCGTTTGACCATCGGTTTGAGGATGATGAGACGTACTAAACAGTAACTTAGTACCTACTTTCCTCCATAAAGTGTTCCAAAAATAACTCAAGAACTTGGAGTCGCGATCGGACACGATAGTCTTTGGAATTCCGTGCAAACGAACCACTTCACGATAATATAAATCAGCCACGTTGCTTGCATCGTCTGTTTTGTGACACGGCACGAAATGAGCCATTTTTGAAAATCGATCCACCACCACCATTATTGCATCCTTACCCCTTTAAGTACGAGGCAAAGCTACAATAAAATCCATTGACACATCTTCCCAAGGCCTATTAGGAACGGGTAGAGGCGTATATTTCCCGGGCCTGAACAAACTCTTCGACAAATGACAAGTCACACATTTTCGAACCAAATTCTGAACATCACGCTGCAACCGAGACCAAAAGAAGTGCTCCTTTAATACTTCTACTGTTTTTGAGACACCAAAATGACCAGCAAGACCGCCACCATGTGCTTCACGAATTAACAACTCACGAACGGAATGTTTAGGAACGCAAAGCCGGTTCCTTTTGAACAAAAAACCATCTTGCAGCATGAAGTCACCCTTGACCCCTGCTTTACACGTTTTACAAGTAGCAAACACCTCCCCAAACTCCAAATCATTATCATAATAATCATTTAGAGTCTCAAAGCCTAGCAAACGTACCTCAAGAGCTGATAACAGCGCATAACGACGCGACAAAGCGTCCGCCACGACATTGCTTTTCCCCTCCTTATATTTTGAAGAAAAATTAAAGGATTGAAGAAATTCTACCCATTTTGCGTGCCTCAGATTAAGCTTCGATTGACCATTGATATACCTCAATGACTCGTGATCGGAATGCAAAATAAAATGACTAGGACGAAGGTAATGACTCCAATGATCAAGAGCCCTCACGATTGCATAAAATTCCTTATCGTAAGTAGAATAATTAAGTCTAGCACCGCCCAATTTTTCAGAAAAGAAAGCAATAGGCCGCTGACCTTGAACGAGTACAGCCCCTATACCAACCCCGCTTGCGTCGCATTCTACTTCGAAAGGTTGTGAGAAATCGGGAAGAGCTAAAACCGGTGCTTCACAAAGCTTACTAATAATTAATTCAAACGCCCGTTGGGCAGCCTCGGTCCATAAGAACGGACCCTTCTTCAAACACTCAGTAATAGGACTTGTAATAGTGCTAAAATCACGAATAAATCGACGATAAAAGAAGCTAATCCTTGAAATTCACGTACCTCCGTAACAGTTTTAGGAATGGGCCATGATTTAACTGCTTCTATCTTTGCTTCGTCCACCGAAACTCCGTCTTTAGACACTACATACCCGAGAAAGATCACCTTCTCCACTAGAAATGAACATTTTTTTTTCTTGCCATATAGCTTTTGCCCACGAAGGACATCAAATACACTTTGAAGATGCTCGAAATGCTCATCAATATTATGGCTATAAATCAAAATGTCATCAAGATACACAACAACAAAACGACCCAAGAAAGGCTTGAGCACCTCGTTCATAAGTCGCATAAAGGTGCTAGGAGCATTAGTGAGTCCAAACGGCATAACCGTCCATTCATATAAACCGTTTTTAGTTTTAAACGCGGTCTTCCAATCATCCCCTTCCCTCATACGAATCTGATGGTAACCACTTCTCATATCAATTTTAGAAAATACCATCGAACCATGTAATTCGTCCAACATGTCGTCTAGCCGCGGAATAGGGAACCGATATTTGATGATGATATTATTGACCGCCCTACTATCGATACACATTCTCCAAGTACCGTCTTTCTTTGGGACTAATAAAGTAGGAACCGCACAAGGACTCATGCTTTCACGAACATACCCGCGATCCATCAGTTCTTCTATTTGTCGCTGTAATTCTTTTGTTTCAATTGGATTGCAGCGATATGCAGCCTTGTTTGGCAAAGAAGCTCCGGGAATGAGATCAATTTGATGTTCAATCCCGCGAATAGGTGGCAAACCTGGGGGTAAATCGTCGGGAAAAACATCCCTATACTCTTCCAATAACTCGGCCACCTGTAAGTTAGAAACAACTTCTTCTTTTGCCTCCTTAGCCATCATCAAATAAACACAATCACCATGAATAATAGCATTATCGACCTCCTTCTCATAAGCAAACATGGACATTTTCGCGGACTTACCACGCTTGACATTCATAGACCTAATTTCAGTTGGAGCCATCGGTTTTAATATCAGTTTCTTGCCTTTAACCTCTACCTCATATATATTCATTACTCCGACCATAATGTACAACATTACGATCAAATTGCCAGGGGCGACCCAATAAAATATGACATGCATCCATGGGCACAACGTCACATAAAATTTCATCACCGTAGGACCCTATTGTTAGTGCTACCCGAGTCTGTTTTGTCACACTGACTTTGTTTCCGTCATCAAGCCAATGAAGTGCATATGGTCTAGGATGAGGTGTCGTAGCTAAACCCAATTTGCTAACCATCTCACTAGACGCGACATTAGTACAACTACCACCGTCTATGATTAAACTACACCACTTATCCCCCACTCGACACTTAGTGTGAAAAATTTGATCCCGTTGTTCCGACTTAATAGGCGTGGAATGTACAGCTAGGGTACGAAGGACTAACGAACAATCAAAATTAGGGGCTGAATAAGACTCGGCATTGCCACTGTTTTCTTCCTCCTCGTTTTCCCCTAAATTAAACACGTCTCCAATTCGTTCCTCCTCCTCTAACAACTCATCTCGGTATTCCACGGCCTCCCTCAAAGTCACTATTCTTTTATTAGGGCACACACTTTGGTAATGTCCGAAACCCTGACACTTAGAGCACCGTACTTTGGACAGGCTAGTTTCTTTGGTTGTGTTTGTCGATTTAGGAGCAGCAGACGAGCCCCCTGCTGTTGGGTTACCCAGGGAACTGACATTATTATTGGAAAAATCTGGTTTGTAAGATGACTCAGGTTTTGACCAAGACTTGGGCTTCGATTCAGACGAACCAGACCCTCCCCCATACTTTGGTTTAAATTGGGATTCAAGCTTCAAACAGAGCCCACATAATGCGTCGAAATCAGAATACGGGTAAAGGTCGACAACATTAGCAATATTAGGATTTAAACCACGCAAAAACCTCAACATCTTTAGTTCCTCTATTTCTTCTATTTCCCCCATTAAAGACAAACCCTCAAACTCATCAATATATTCTCCCACACTTAATTTCCCTTGTTTAAATTCTGCTATTTTCCTATAAGTTGTTAACTTATGGGTCAATGGTACGTACCTCTTGCGGAGCTTGCGTCGCAACGATTCCCAAGAAGCGATCTTTTCTTTTCCAGCGCGAACCCGTTTTTGTTTCAGTCCCTCGAACCATAAAGAAGCCCCTCGTCCCAACCTCAAAATGGCGTACTTGCATCTCTTCTCGTCAGTGACGTCTTTGAAGTCGAACATCCGCTCGATCTTTCTTTCCCACTCCAAGTACTCCTCTGGATTCGTGCCTCCATTGAACTCCGGTAACTCTGAGACCTTGAACTCGTCCTGTTTTGGGCGAAGTCGGTTTCCAGTGGGTTCATTGCGGAGCATCTCACAAACCTGGTTGAGAAGCATGTCATTATCAAAGTCTGCCATCAGGACAGTAAGTGTTACGTTTTTTTTTTTTTTTTGTGAATTTTGAACAGAACGTAAATAGAAATTAAGAATCCCACGATCGTCTTAATTTTAGAAAATCAAGAGCCGAAGCTCTGATACCACTTATGATGTGAGTAACAGTGGAAATAATTGTAACCGGATAGGTTGATTGTAAGTTAGACCTACAACTTAGCAAATGTAAGTTCGAGACAAGACCTATTGACTCGTAACTCAAAGAAACAAAGCAAGAATCGCGTTCTAGCTAAGTCAC
Organism: Heliosperma pusillum; assembly: GCA_022085475.1. Taxonomy (NCBI): domain Eukaryota; kingdom Viridiplantae; phylum Streptophyta; class Magnoliopsida; order Caryophyllales; family Caryophyllaceae; genus Heliosperma; species Heliosperma pusillum. Next base: position 29,858 of record JAIUZE010008749.1, on the reverse strand, counting down.
GTTAATTGTGCTCGACAATTTAGAGGAAACACAAAGGTTTTGATTGAAATTTTTAATGATTGATGATCAAAAACACAAGCTATTGTCGACTATAAATAGCCTCCGAACGACTGTTACAGGCAATAAAATTGCTAAAGACAAAAATTAACTAGCTAATAAAAATAGGAATTAAACCAGCTAATTAAGAGAGAATTATGACCAAATCTCCACCTTAATTGCGCTACATTATTATGCAAAAACTGAAAATAATAAATCTGGGAATCCTAGCTTTGGAATGGCTTAATTGCAGCAATTGACCAAAAGCAAACAATTGGACTGACCCCTTCACCAATCCAACAATTGGACTGACCCCTTCACCAATCCAACTTCCCTGCTTTGAATTTGAAACTTGAGCACGAGCTATGGCCTGATTCGGCCCTTCCTCCATCTCGCCTAGCACAACCTCATCAAAGTCATCCAAGCTCGTATCATAGGTTGTCTCCTATTTTTCCATCTTTGCTCTATTTTGGGTTAAACCGTTGTTTTGGCGAAACCATGTCCAGCGCAACATTTCTGTAATTTATTCGTCTTTGATGATCCTTTCGGTCACGTTGGTACAACGATAGACTGACACTCTTTCTTGTCACCTGGTATTCTCTTGCCATCTTAAATCCAATCTAAAATGTCAGCTTTTGGTCTTTTTCATCGATTCAGGTTATTCCCGCGGTGATGACGTCATAAACAATGGTATTGGGTATGTATGTCTTTTGTCTTAATCCTTGTTTAACTGTCATATATTCCTAGGTGATGACGTCATAAGCAATAAGTGTATTGTATAAAATTATGATATGGGTTTATGCTAAAATCTTTATGTATTCCTTGTTTGGTTTATCCTAGAATTTATGCTGCGTGTTGCAGTAGTTGCTGAGGACGATGATAGTGGAGCTTTGTGATCACTATCTTAGGTGAGTGAACTTGCGATTTTGTCCCCATTTTCTGATTGTGGCACGATTATTCTCCCATCCTGATTATAGCATTTTTGTTAATTGTATCTGATGATTGCACTTTATATAATTTTAGTGCTTAACTTTCAGTGTTGCTACTTTCTCTTGGTTCCTCTACTTTACAGAAGATCACTGCCATGTTCGTTTTCCTGTCGAATCTTGTGTCGGGGTCGGTGCCTATGATGGTGAGGATGGCCAGAATGTGGTTACCATTCTGGTTGTTTAGCTACAATTATGCTACTTTTAAAGGATTTGATTTGGCTTGATTAATGTAGCCTTCACTCGGCTTTCTTGGTGATGTTTTGTACTGAATTTAGGTTCGGCTTGGAGGGCCATTCTCTGGTTATGCAGTGGCAGGTTGGCAACCCTAGGATCCTTGCCGATGATTGTCTTCTCCTCTTTTCCGCCATTTACCATATGTCTGCTGCTCTCAGTTACATTCCAGTTGTTGGTCAATAAATAGGGCTATGGCTTATCCGTACAATTTTTTCCTATAATTGTCGCGGAGATAGATACGTAACATGTTCTATGCATGCAGAATGGTTTTTAGACGACTCACGATATTAGTATATTACACAAAATCAGAATTGTGAAATGTTGAACCACTAGCATAGTGGCCTGTTTCTATTATGCTGCTCCATATCAAGCTTAGATTTTCCTTATTTAAAAGCACCAGATTTTTTATTCACTCTCTTGTTAAAAGGGGAAGGAACGGAGAAGTGAAGGATTAAGAGGAAGAGCAGGAGGGGAGAAGGGGGGAATGAGGAGAAGTGGGGGTAGGGGAATGCGGAGTAGAAGTAGTGGTAGGAAAGGGAGGAGACGAAGAGGAAATGGGAAGGGGCGGAGAATGTGGAGGGAGAGAAGAAGTGAGTTAGGAGGAGCAAGATCGAGGTGGTGATTTGGACACCTTGTTTATATTTTTTTTAATTGTTAGTTTGAAAGACACTATTATTAAAGGAATGAGAACATGGTTAGTTGATGACCGATGATTCTAATACTTCAAATCTATCCATTTCTTAGGCCCTGTTCTTTTCGGCTGAAATGAGCTGAACTGAGTTAAATGGAGGTGAGCTTAATTGAACTAAATTGAATGGAGCCGAGTTCAAGTGAATGAAGTTGAAGTAAGACTTAATTTTGTGAAAAGATGAGTTGAATAGAATTGGCTAAAACTAAGTTAAACTGTGTTGAATAGAGCCGGACTTAAATAAAACGAGCTGAAATTAAGTCGGAAAGAACATGACCTTAGTCTTCCTCGTTTATTTATTTGTTTCAGTTGGCTAAGATTGAGTTTATTTTGTACCACAATATTTAATTAATTGAAAATAGGATGGAAACTCAAACAAAATCAGGTGGTAAGCATACTTAATTTCCTATTGTTTCATATTTCACTAGGTAATTAAGTGAGGCTTATATGACTTTGACTTGATTTAATTGTGGTCGTTTAATTTTACAGGCGTATTTGGCTATCGGTTTGGTCACCCACGTCTTTCATCCTACGCCCTTCATTTCTCTACTCATCCTCTCCTATTTCCTTGTATTTTCACGACCCCACCTGCCATTAATAGTCTTAGATGACGCTTCATGTTAACCCGACTCCAATCAATTTGGGATTTAGGCTGTATATCTGTTTAGCACTAATGATTTACTCGTAATTTTCTGTTTCTCCAGATTGTGGAATTGCAGAATGCCAACAAAGCATTGGACTGTCCCACAAAATCCATGAAAGTTCCATTAATGTAGGCGTACAAAACTGTTCAGATGGCTATGGCAGAGATATCACTGGTGGATGCTCTACACCATACGAACCAAGAATTGATGAACCAAATTCAGAACTGTTTGTTTGGCTTATATTTATTGGCTTTTCTTCGACTTGCTTATTCTTGCTTTACCTCGACTTCTCGGTTCATTCTTGTTTTAGGGTACTCATGTATATGACTCTTAACGGTATATAAAGATTCTTACAATATCATATTGCCTTTCAGTACAGGAGATTCCTCCTCCAAATTCTCCACAAATGATTAATGAACTTAGGAAGAGCCGTTGAATCTCATATTTTAATTGATATCATAAAGCGTGTAGCTACTACTAGGAGGGTGATTGTAGAAGTTGTAGTTTAAATGATACTTTTTACCTGACTTTGTATATACTTGTAACACGAGAATTTTTAAAAGTATATTATATAATTACTTTCGTTATTTCATTGATAGAAATAGGTATCGATCCATTGGTACTAACCAGAAATAGGTCACGATCCACTGGTAAATTCTGGAATTTGCTTTTTTTTTTGTTATCCTACCGAAAAAGGTAGATATTGGGTTCCGAATAGATCAATTGAATTTCTAGCTAACGGACATGATCGCTGAAAAGTTTGTAGACATAGTTGTGGATGAAATCTGTCATGCTTTTGTGTTTGATGTAAAATAAAGCATTGGATCTATTTCAAACATCATGTCATCATCCAATGAAATGTAATTGCAAGAAGTATGCCCCCATCACTTGTGGCATGTTGGGCATGCTTCCTAATTAACGCATCTGGATACTCTGTCTCTTAATGCCAAACAAAAAACACAAAAAACATAACAAATATTCAAAGGTATAGAAGTTCAATTAAAGAAAGAGCAGTAATACACCACAAATTAGTTATAATATTACATAACTCGTGCTCGGGCTTTTGTATGTTGTGCTTTTCAAGGCACGTTTTTAGACCCAAGGTGGGCGGGTCATTACTTTGATAAAAAACAGTTGTGGACAATGCAATGTGGTTATTTACTGTGAAGAAACCTATAGTCCCACATATGAGTGTTATCACACATTGATAAAAGTGGAGAGAGTTTACCACTTCATAAGGCAAGAGACTAACCTCCTTGAGCTTATGAAGTGGACTCTCTCCTCAATACGGGTGCGGTCCAGACCTGATAACGAATTTAACATTTACTATTAACATTTACTATCATGATAGAATGGTTTATTGTACTACTAGCTAACTAAAGGGAGTCGTAAGCGCATATGCATTTATATTCCATTATTGGTTAAAGGTTACTTCATTTTCTAACATACAACTCTCATTTAAAGTTTTTTGACGACCTTAATTCTTCCTGTAATCGAAGAAATTTCTGAAGAATATGACTTTTATTTTTTATTTTCTATCGAGATTTTTGTCATGGACCCAATGGGAAAACTTCAGTATGGACATATCTAACAAGATTCAAAACCAAATAGAATTGAATGTCAGATACTTGAGTATACCAACAAAGATATGTAAGGGGACTTGCATCATTCCATTGAGAAAAATTAATGATGATAACGGGGGTAAGGGGATCGGCTGGTTTCGAAATAGTAGCAGTGGTCGGCCTTAATGTTAACGAGAGAATAAGAAAAAGAATTGTCTGAGGGGTTATGATCGGTTCGGGCGAGATACCATATAAGAAATAATATAATGAGAAGCATTTGATTGTTAATATTAGGAAAAATTACAAATAACTACCATGTATTTCCGTATTTTTACAAATAACCACCACGTATTTTCATTTTTACAAATAACCCCCTAAGTTTTACGTATATTCCCCAATCACCACCGTATATTTATACCGAAACACGTTTTTCATATTTTCCGACTCGTTGATGAAAAATTTATGCAAAGTATCGATAAATACGTTTGCATATTCCCCCCGAATCAATACAAACCCTAAATCAAATACTCAAACCACTAATCCTAAATCACTCTAAATCCCCCAAATCAGTTCATCAAATCCCGATTGCAGACTTAGCAATAGTGTCTGGTGTTAAAAGACTATTGAAAGATCAACAAAATGTTTGATTAGTAAACTAGGATACTTGATGACGAGTCTTTTAAATTTCACCATGGTTAAGAAACCAAACCAAAACCATTTATATAAATAAAATGACAAAAATACCACACACTGAATGCAAAGGGTGAGATTCCCTGAAGATATTTCCCAACAATCAAAAATCAATAAAGAACTCAAAACTTTACACTTCCATAACTCAAAACTTGTAACCCAATCAAACACCAAAAAAAAAACAGACGAATTTCCGAAAGAAAATCACAATTTACGCGTACAAACAAGAAAATGTGTTGGGATCAAAATTATGTGAGAGAAGATTGAGCCGCACGAATGCACGATCAGTATGAATATGCAAACGTATTTATCGGTATTTTGCATAAATTTTTCGTTAACGAGTCGCAAAGTATGAAAAACGTATTTCGGTATAAATATACGGTGGTGATTGGGGAGTATACGTGAAAGTTAGGGGGTTATTTGTAAAAATGAAAATACATGGTGGTTAGTTGTAAAAATACGGAAATACAGGGTTATTTGTAATTTTTCCTTAATATTATTAAATGTCAAATCACCTATTTGTCCTGCTACAAGTGCTAAACTATTTACCGAAAGAAAATAGCAATACTAATTAAGCTAACTAGAATGAGGACATTGAGGTGGAGTATAAGAAAGAGGTGGAGGTGGAGAATGGAAGCAAGAGGAGGATGAAAAAAGGGAGGGCAAGGAGATGAAGAACGAGGAAAAGGGTAAAGGTAAGGAAGATACAAAGAGGAGGAGAGGAGAATGCAAAGAACCACGTTGACTGTTTACATGATTCAATACAGGGGAAATTGAAGCAATTATGAAGAAATGTGTTCCCCCGAGTTTTGGAAATTGAGGCAATTATGACATGTTGAAGAAACACTTGTCTAAAAGATTTTCAATTATAGCTAATTAAGAAAATGAGGCCAACCATAACCGACAACATTCTAAGCTAGAATCACCACGAATTAGGTATATTAAGTTATTAACCAGTGTTAGACATTGATAGTCACCATGGTACTTTATTTTGGGGTTGTTTTGAGTGGCTGTATTTTGTTATCGTGATTTCTTAACCATGTGTGATAAATTAAGAAATCCACGAGGTAAATAATTTTAAAAATCAGTTGTATGGCCATAAAAGATACACGACACGTTTAATGAAAATTACATATCCAATTTGAAGTACCGCCCGAACAGCGCGACATGTTTCTCATGTTGTATAGTGCCTACTATGTTCCATAAGCGTTTTGGGCCAAATTAAGGTCAACGTCCTTTTTTACTCAAATGAATACCAATGATATATTAATTGAAATGTTATGTGTAAAGATGTTGTTAGAACCACACTTGGTTGATGATGCCAAGTTTCATTGTCATTTAATGGTTTGCTTCTTAGTTATGATTTATAGCATTTGAAGCTCTCAATTATTTCTCAAGGATGGTGCAAGCAAGGATGATCAAAGATGAAGAAAGCCTTAGCCTAAGTCAAATGTTGTAAACGAGGTAGTGTAACATTCTTAGTTTGTCAAGTGACTGCAAAACCATGCAACAGTGCAAGTCACTGTGGTTTCTGATACAATGAAAGAAGAATTTTCGAAAATATCAAAAGTGTTGATCTTTATAAATAAATCTTATTTTCAAAAGATTGACTTACTCTAAATTATAAAAACAAGAGGAGTGTATTTGGATATTAAAGCTAATCTTATTTAAATATTATTTCCCAAGATTTATGGAAGATAATGTTTTATTTCATAAAGATTTATGGAAGATAATATTTCCCAAATTTGTTATGAAAAGATTTATCTCCTATAAAAATTTATGGAAGATATTATTTGCTTTATGGAAAGATTTCTATACAAATCTGATTGTCACTTTTAAAATATGATTAGAATCTTTCTCTTCTATAAATAACCTCCTTATTTCTCATTTATTGTTAAGACTTTTAAGAGCATTTATTGAGAAACTTTTGCAAATTATTTCTGAGTTTAAAGCTTTGTTTTCAAGTGTTTGCAAAATTGTTTTTAAGTTTTAAAGTCTTCAAATCGTTTTTCAAAAGAGCTGTAATTCTCCGTGTATCAGTTCGCTGCACTGTGACATCTAAGTTTGTTCCATGATCTCGTGTTTAGGTCTTAATTGTGATCTCCATGTTCATTAAGTGAACGATTGAGATTAAAGACTCTGTAAACCTGTGAGATAGAACACATAAACTCTTGAAGCGGAGTAGCTTTAAGTTTGAGTGCAACCGGGGTTGGTTGGGGAGTTATTTTCATTGTAAGGGGTTTAGTAAGTTTGAGTAAATTTTCTAAACAAGCAATAAATTAACGTTGGACGTAGGCTTCGGAGTAGAAGCTGAACCAATTTAAGAATATCGTATTGTTTGTTCATTTACTTTCACATTCCGTTGCTTATTATTTACTTACTACTCATCTCGTTATTTTGCCTGCGCCACAGTCTTCCATACTGTGACGTATTGCATATCTCGCTGCTTTGTCTGTGTCACAGTCCTTCATACCGTGACTCAGATCTACGGTTACTTCTTGTGAACTTAAATTCAATTAAGCTTCTCAAGTCTCGTACTTAATTGTTCTTGCTTGTGTTATCAAATAACCAAGTTAAGTAGAAATTTTTAAAAGTACACCTAATTCACCTCCTCCCCCTCTTAGGTGTTAATCGTTCTTAACTCTTCAGATGTTGATCTTACATCTTGTAGTTTTAGACAAAAATAGACATTCATTATTATATTTTCAAAGTATTGTGACTGGCCGTCTTAATGATCTTTTATACTATATAATATGCTAAATACGCATTCTCCATCATATGATGAGCCAAATCCATAGACGTTCGAGTTACACCAAGCGAAGCTGGATAAAAAATAACCCAAATTGGGGCACCGCGCCAGTTAAGGCACGAAGCTAAAACAATACGGGTCCTTAGGCGCCTTTTAAGATGAACAACAATATAACATAATAGGAAACCGCTCTCGTTAGGGCGCGCACCACTAACTAGTATGCAAAAGGATGTACTATGTATTCATTTTGTAAGCAGTTAGTGGATTTGAATTAGTGAACTATTGTCACAATACCTCATTTATAACCGTTAGGCTAAGACAATGAATGCCAAATGCTCTGACCATGGGTGCTTTAAAAAAATTAGACTATGTCTATAAGGTACTCCCTCCGTCCCGGTCATTTGTTTGCCTTTGAATTTGGCACAAAGACCAAGAAAACCCCTCTAAAGACTCATTTACCCTTGTGCAAGTTGTTGGGAGCCAAAGTTGTCTGCGTGGGACCAAATTTAATTGAGCAGGATGTGAATTTTGTTGAGGGACCACCAAATATGAGAGTTTGAATTAATGTTGGGGACCACCAAATTAACTGAGCAGGAATGCAACCAAAATTACTGCCAAAATGAAATTTTGGTGTAAATGAAATTTTTGGAGCGAAGTTTTCCCTCCAAAGTCAGAATTACTGCCAAAATTAGATTATAGATCTCAAAATCTAGAGCTAAGTTGCTCATCAAACGAAAAAAATAAAGAAAATTTTCAATTGAAGAACCCCTTCAAATCAAAAGTCTTAGTTACATATCAATACAAACTGATTTATCAAGCTGCTGTAAAAAAAGTAATCTCAATTTTCCAAAAAAAAAATTACAAAGATAATATTGAATGGGACCCTCCGCTCAAACTTCTGCATTCACTGGCTTGAGCGATTTCAATGAAACTTCATCTTTCTCCACTTCAAATGAAGCTTCTGCTTCATCATTCACCGCTTCATCAGAGGACCTTAGACCAGTAACCAGTTTACCTAAATACTCAAGAATGACAAATGAAAATAGAAGACGAATTGCACAAATTTTACTGCTCAACTACTCAAACGGCAAGCTTAAACATGGATTGCTAAAGAGACTAAGGGATGAGTACAATATCTCCAAAACAACGATGACCAAATACTGGAATATAGTTCATGAGCAAATTAAAGCTGGGATGTTGGTTAATGTGGACAGAACTTATAAGGGGAGTAAAAAGGGAGTTATCATCGACTTGGAAAAGGTAAGACACATTCCTTTACATAAAAGAACAAGTGTTACAAGCCTTGCATTTGCCATGCATCTTCACCCTTCAACAGTTCATCGGCTAGTTCAAAAAGGGAAAATTCGAAGTCATTCAAATGCTATAAAACCAGCTCTGACAGATAAGAATATGATAAACAGAATGCAATGGGTATTAGATAACATCAACATGTCTAGTTTGCGTGTCGGCATTTTGACTTTTGAGGACATGTACAATGTTGTTCATATAGACGAAAAGTGGTTTTACATGACTAGAAGTTCACAGAAATACTATCTTCTATCAGATGAACCGGAGCCACATAGAACATGCAAGTCTAAAAGGTTTATTACCAAAATAATGTTTATGGGAGCAGTGGCCAGACCGAGAATTTCATTTAGTGCCATCGTTCCAGCAAAGAGAACAAGTAAAAATAGGACTAAGGAAACACTTGAACAATGACCCATTGATAGGATCACCAAAACAGTCATAAAACAATGCATCTTGGAAAAGGTTCTACCATCAATAAAGTTAAAGTTTCACGATAGGAAAGGCGAGAAAATTTTCATTCAACAAGATAATGCAAGGCCTCATATATCCACTAGAGATCCAGATTTTGTTAAAGCTGCAACACAAGATGGGTGGAACATTGAGCTAATTAACCACCAAACATCACTGATTTAAATGTCCTAGACCTAGGTCATTTTAGGACTATCCAAACCATTCAACATGAAAAAGCACCTAAAACTGTATGTCAACTAGTAACTGCAGTAGTGAAGTCTTATGAGGAAATTAAGCCGGAGACATTGAACTTTACATGGTTATCCCTTCAATATTGTATGAATGAAGTGCTTAGGGTAAAGGGTAACAACTGCTACAAACTTCCTCACGTAGGGAAATTAAGGTTGCAAAGACTGAATTTGTTACCTGAATGTGTTGAACCGAAACCAATGTATGTGGCTGAAGCACTGGTATTAGTATCAAGGCATGCACGGGGGGTGAATGCACAAGGGCATGGGCTGAATGCACATGGAGGTCAGGGGCTGAATGGACAAGGGCAGGGGCTGAATGCACATGGAGGTCAGGGGTTGAATGAAGAGGGACATAATGCATGTGGACAGGATGCAGTGGACCAAGATGTCGAGGAGCAAGTTGCAGTGGACCAAGTTGTAGAGGAGCAAGATGCGGGACATAATGCATAGGATGCATGCACACGAGTCAAATGCATATTCGCAAAAGGCATGGAAATTAGTATATGTTTTGTAAGATGTACTCTTTTATATTTAAATGCATATCATGTCGACAATCTATTCCTTCTGCAGCTTTGAATTTTATTAATCCAATTTCTCGTGCGTTCTTTAATGATGCTTAAAATGACAACCCTTTAACCCTTTAAGGAGTATAATACATGGTGGGTCTTTCAGGTTCTGAGGCGATATTTTAAGACGTCAAGATCTTAAAGTTTCACCTTGTCTTACCATAAGACCGTCTTATTCAAATACTGAAGTGAATTATATCAGTAGGTTCAGTCATTGGCGAAAAGGTAACTTATAAAGAGAAGTAGAAATGATACTTGAGTTGAGTTAAATTTCCCACCACTCAATTCACACAGAAAGCTCAACCACAACTCGAAAATTGATACTCACTAAGTACACCCATGCAAACAATCACATTACATAAATTGCATAGCAAACAGATCAAATCAAAGCATGGAAACACACACACACAAAGATCAAATCAGACAAACACCGTCATAATCAAATACTCCAACTTTAGCCAAATCCTTTTTCCCCTTTCATCATAGGGATTATTACGAGTATTCACAAATATTATTACTCGGTATTTTACATGAACAAACAGCCACCGCTTTCGAAAAATAGCTGCATACTTATACATTTACCATTGAAAGTTTAAATTATCAACATAAGTTTTACAAAAAGATTAATAATAATGTGAAGAAAGTACCCAAATGCTACCCAACAACAAAAGATCAAAACTTTTAGTATAAAAATTTAAATAACGACCCCAAACTGAGAGCGCGCGACGAATTAACAGTCACAAATTTTAACAAACACACATCAAATACTACAACTTTAGCAACAAATAACACATTTCAACAAAGTATACCTCCAAAAATCCCAAATTCTAACAACAAATACATAAATTTAACACCATATCTCACCTTTTATCAAAGTTCGGTAGAAGACGAGGACCTCTGCATCTGAAGAAGACTTGCTCCAATATCTTTAAAAATTCCATTAATGCTACTAAGATCACAAGAAGGACTAAGTTAATCACAACATTGAATTCATCATAAATTTGGGTAAAAAGTAGAATAACATAATTGAACTCGCAAAAATTAAGGTAATAATGAGATTTACCGATAATCGATTAGATAACTCCATGGCAAAGAATAGATTGTTTCAAAGTCAGATTCGAGCACAATAATTGGATTTCAACGATTACGAAATTCATAGAAGAGATTGATAGTAAATTAAGTTTTTCAAGTGAGATTGATAGTACAAATAAGAAATTACATAAGGGCTGCGAAATTAGAAAGAGGATGAACGATTTGGATAAGATGAATTAAGAAATTAGGGTTGAGAAATTATAGAGAAGATGAACTTAGGGTTGGGAAATTAATTTGGGGAAGAACTTAGGGTTGAGAATTCTAGTGAAATTTAGGGCTGAGAAATTTATGATAGGGGGTTGAGAAATGAATAGGTTACTGTTGTCTAAAATAATGTAAGGGTAATTTGGTAAAGTTGTCTTTTAAATGCCTACTAAAATAGAAAGGCAAACAAATGACTGAGACGCCTAAATATGAAATAGCAAACAAATGACCGGGACGGAGAGAGTAATATATAGACATTGTTTTTGTTAAATATTGGCATACAATGAGAATTTGTGTTCTTTTAAATATTAGAAACACAAACATCAATTTTTCAGCAAGAGTCTAGCAACCATTATAATTGGACTTTATATGTTGAATAAAGTAAAATTAATATTAATGATTTCGGGTTAGTTTGTTCCCTTAGTATGATAAATAAATAAATTTAAAGCAGAGTGATTTGCTAATTATTTGTGATTAATATCTTAGAAATTTTAAGAAGCCGAGTTAATAACATTGTTTCATCTTGTGCGAGTCAATTAATCGGACAACATCACTTAAAACGATCACTAATACCATCACTTTCATAGTGGCAATGACCAAAAGAACACGAAATGTCACTTATAACCATCACTAATACCAATTTGAACCCTCTCTATTTTCTATCCGCAATTCAAATTCTATCCTGAAACGATATGAGAGTCACAAATGAGACTTTAAGAGTTATGGATAATGATGAAAGGGAGAAATAATATACGGAGTTAAGAGTACTTAAAGATATTAGAGGAAATGGACAAGTAATGGAGAAGATCTCAAACCAGACCAATACTTGTATCATATGTCCCAAGTCACATTACATCATTTCAGGCAAAACTTAATGTTTCTATGATTTCTAAACAAACATTTTAGTCTAAAACTTCCATGTAAATACAAAAAAAATGACTGAAAAATGGTGTAGCCAATTCTTGATATTGTATAACTCATGGACTCGTGGTGTTCAAAAAACTCAAGTGACAGTAATTGCAGGAGCTGAAGGAGTGAAAGAATCATCATCAATCCAATCACTATTAGTCTCACCCCAATGTCTTAACATACCTTTCCAATTACACAACTTATCAATGCAAATCCTCATCCTTTTATCCTTGACACTCATTTTCCAATGCCCATCACTATAATTCCTTTTCTCGGCTTGTCTCCGGTCCCACTCAATCTGAGCCTTTTGTTTCGTTCGTAACATACAAAACTGTTGCAACTGCTCGGGCATTGCATCGTGGACTCTCCACCACCTGGCGTGAGCAACGTCACTAGCAAACTCTTGTAGGAAGTCTGTGTTCCAATTGCAATCGTAGTCCTTATGGCACAGCCATGGCTTGATTCCTAAGTAATGTAGGACGTATAGTATAGGCGGGTCTGAACCAAACAGCCGCGTCTTCATTTCTTTCTTTTCCACCTCGTCTCCAACCCAAAAATGCTTTAGAAAGTTCATGTGTCTCGGTATTCTATGCCACCATGTGAAAATCTCATTAAGGTAACCTTGATCACCTCCATTATATGATTCAATTTCATTAATGTGATCCATTAGGAGTTTAAACGTGCAATTCGAAGGTTCAATTACCATAACCCCGGAATTAAAGAGGGTGGCATTGTTTCCTGTGGCTGAAATTTCAGGCATTTTGAAGAGGAAATCTATGTTTCTCAGGATTAAAAGATCGGCATCTATAAATATGATCTTATCGTAATCTGTAAGTTGCCATAGCCTGAACTTGCTGTAGTTCCATTCATTATATGCATCTTTTTCAGCTTTCGGATTTCTTATTCGTTGGATAGTCCGGATCTTCCACCCAGCTGCCTCTAGACCACTTCTGTGATACGCGCTTATTGTCTCGTCTACCAAGATCACTAGGTCTCGAGTGGACCCCACCATCCGGATGCTCTGAGCAGCTGCTATGGCCCCACAGACATAGACATGAGCCGAGTGAAGAATTGTTGCGTATGCTTCCCGCCTTGGATTTCCCTGGTATGACCTCTCTGTATCCAAAATGCACTACTAGTATTTAGTCATCATGCAATGAAAAATGAGATAAATGAAGAAAAGGTGATAGAAATGAGGATCGGACCTTTGTCTTTGAGAGGAAGAGCAAGTTCACAGGAACCCACAGGTAGCTGAAGTTTCTGCCTTAACACATTCAAGTTAGGCTTATACAACCATGCATTTCCTTCATGTTTTACGAGCTCCTTGCAAGTAAACAAGTTAGGCATTGGGAAGCAATTTGTGACGAAAAGCAAGTGAACCGGGTAATTCCCTTTCACTGATGTAGCTACCCCGGCTGCAGCCAGTTGCAGGTGCAACCGAGCTACATCCCTCGACCAATTCTTCCCTTGGCTAATCCTACAGGGAAGCTTGACCGCAACCAGGTCAAGCCGCTTCCTAGGTGGCTCGAGCTTTGGCAATGACTGGCATACGGGTACTTCTTCTTCCTCCTCCTCGTCGATCCATTCGGGATATAAGGTCTCCCATGTAATGTTTTCCTTAGCATAGTTTAGGTTTAGGACAGTTTGCTCATTATCAGGAATTATTTGGTTCCATAAGTTGATTTCATCTTTGTTGAAGTTTAGGAGGCCCATTGTGTGGTACTCTTTCTCATTAAGATTGTCAAGAACTTTGGAGATGTCATCCCAATTAATTTGTAGATTTGATGTGTATCTTGGGTCTGTATTTCCCCACATCCATCTTCTTATTAGGTTTGGCCTGTATTCATTCATTAAATTAGCTTTGTTTTATCACATCTTCTTCAAATGATTATGACTCAAATAATTTTTCTTTCTTTTGAGATGTTAATAAAGTTTTAATTATGATAACGGTTTTTCTAACGTTTATTTTTTGGTCAATTTTGTAAAACTTACATGAGAAATGATTCACAATGGTATATAGTAAAATGAGTTAACACTTTAGCATCTCATGAGTAATCTCGTGAACCATTCCTCATATATGTCCTAGCTTTACTTAAACCAATTTTAACTGTTTTATTAACACCAGGAATGGGGAGGCCTGCATCACTGCATGTGCAGTGCATTCACATCTCAAGCCCAGTGGGCATTCGTGTGAAGAGCCGTGTACCATGTTACAGTATGATACCGGTCATGGGACTTCAACCATCAACTTAAGCTTTTGGTTGAAATAGTTTCTTGACGCAGAATACATACTAAAAGACTACTCCGAACAATAAAAGTAATTTAGAAATTAGACATACCGGGAATTATAATGTGAGGAGAAATGGGCATTGCTACAAATGGATGGAGAGTGGATAAGAATGGTAACCAAAGTGATAGAAATAATTATGATTAGAGCAGGTTTCAAGAGTGACAATTTAGTCCTCACACCCTTGTCTTGGCTTGCTACATTGTTGGGTGGTCTCTCTTCTTTTGCTTTGCTTCTCTTCAACTTTCTTTTGTATATGTCTTCACTATATATCAACCAAAATAAAGGTTTCATTAATAAGAGCATAAGAGAATGTTGAAACACATGAATAATCAATTATTTTCAATTCTTGTTAAATGAACTATAATGACAATTTAATATATAGGGGGGAAGGGATAAAAATTTGAATTTATAATTCAATGTTCACAATATATTCGTTTTAACAAGTAAGCTAAGAAAATCGAATTTGACAATTATATTAATTCCCTTGTGACCAAGATGCACGTTTTGTCCTGGCCTTAGGGCATTAGGAAAAGGGGTTTGTCAAAAGGTTCATCCACCATTTTAGAGATTTGTAAATAATTTCTTTATTTTTGAAAACAAAAATATGCAGATGATTTTATATTTGTATACCAGGTTACCATATAAATTAAGAGTAAAAGGATCCCAAAAAACATCGAATTTTCTTTTCCTAACTACGTACATCTCAAATTCAAATAAAAAAGTAAACAAATTAGAAAGTGACCAAAAATTGTATAAAATGGACTATACTTGTACGCATGTATATTTCTGAGGGATGTATATGCTTCCATTACACTTCAAGCTATGTTACTTCATTAATGCCTTGCTTGTTTAATACTACTCTCACTAATCCTTAGTTAGCAGAACATAATTTTCAGTTTCTTAGTTACAACCACAACAATGTCGTTGTATATTAGAGCAACGTGGTCCACTATGTTGACTACTTGACTTGCGTAGCATTTAAATACGACATCCTCATAATTCATAGATTCTCTTCCTAAATGTTCATTATGAAAAATTATCAGAAACATGAAATATGCTTAAGGCCTTAAGGGAGCTAGAGAAATTAAACATATTTAAGAATTCATTCTGAAATTCCAATAAGTCGCGTATGACGTGTGAGTGTTGTCTTGCATTGATTAAAGAGAATAAAGTTTATTACTTTATAAATTAAGAGACTATTCCCTCTGATTTACTAGTTTTATGCCCGTGCAAAAAGATGCACGGGCTGTTGTTTATATGAGAGACGGTCGTGTTTTTTCCTTCTATATATAATAGCTGAGTTTTTTTGGAGGACTGTGATTGGTAGTCAACTTTTAATTGATGAGGCCTACCATAATATTCTACTTCTTTTCATTTTCTCCTTTTAATTTATGACATCATCCCTTCATTTCATTATTTCGCCTAATGTTTCAGTTGAAGTATGAAAATAAAGTATATAAAATAAAATGAAGTATTTTAAAATAAAATAAAATTACAGCAAGTGATAAATAAAAAGAATTAAAACATAACCGTCTCTAATAAAAAAACAATGCGTGCATTTTTTTTTATATAAATACATTATTTTTCACTAAAAATTATGTTTTTGTCTTTTTTATTATATATTACTTACCCGTTTTAAACGTAAGGTGAATAGACACGTGCGTCTTAAATAAGAAATTGGAAACCATATGTTAACAAACCACATATGTCCATTCATAAGCCCATATTAATCGAGTCCATGTCCTGTATGATAAGCCACACGACCCACGACCCACAGTCCACACTACTACACATACATATATTCCTAAACTTTGCAAACCCTAAGTGATGTTCATTAAAATGGTGTTCATTAAAATGATGTTCATCGGCTTCAAGCCTTCAGCCACATCAATATCCATCATTTTTTCCCTTGGTTATCTCTCTCTCTCTCTAATTATATCCTATATAAAAAAACTCTTAATCATACATCAACTTTTGCTTATTTGAAGGATCAAGTAATTTTAGTGGTTTAATCGTTTTTAAATCCAGTAAGTGAAAGATTGTGGTTGATATGCTTCTTATGCTTTAACATTTTTTAAGTTTAATAATCACAATTTTGTATTTACTTATATTTTTATTTATCATTTCTTAATTTTTTTGGTATTTTTAGAAAAAAAAATAAAAAAAGTCTTTTGATGTTATATTTTTATATTCAGAAGACTTAATTTGAGTTCTTTTCCAAAATTAATTTTGATATGTTATTCAAAATTATATATATTACATTTTTTATAAAAGAAGTCTATTAATCTAATAAAATTGGATTAGTGGTTTTGATTAAATAAATGGCATGTCATATACACTCTTTATATTTTGATACTCATTATGTTTTGATTAAATAAATGGCATGTCATATATACTCTTTATTTATTTTACATTTTTTTTATATTTATATATGAACTTTTCTAATTTTATTTTTGTATATTATTTCTGGAATTTAAAATTCCAAATTATTTTAATTTTTGTATAAATTAATTTTTGGACTGTATACGGAGTGGAATATTTATGAGATGTAATTTCATATTGTGGTAATTGTAATAAGATTTCTTGAATATAAATTCAAATCATTTTTATGTTTTTATATTATTTCTGGAATATAAAATATCAACTCTTTTTTTTTTTATAATATAAATGTCATTTTAAAATTTTGCCGTCTTGATTTTTTTATATAATTGGATCATATTATATAATATCAATCATATATCATATATTATCATATTATAAACTGAGTGCATGAGAGAGAGTAATTAAATGGAGTGGAGTGGAGGATAGAGAGTAATTAAATGGTGTGTAAAATCTGTGGGTCCTACTTACCATGAAAAAGGGAAAAAAGTTGAGTTTTTTCCAGCCAATAGGAAGGCTGGAAAAAACTCAGCTTTTAGTTATAGAGGAGATTGCTAATTAATTTTAGAATAAAACTTCATTGGTCTTATGATTAAGCGAGCTCTCTCCACCATTTGGGTGTGACCCAGGGACGTTTGCATGATTTAACACACACATAAGAAAACATACAATTCTCTAATGTATGTCGTGTCTCCTTATACATAATTATACATTTCAGACTAATTAGAAAATTATTTATCGAGTGGTTATCCAAAATCTAAAACCTCAAGGCCGGCGATGATTAAGGTCCAACTACTATATATATTAGATGAATCATCTCAATCAAAACATTAAGATGGTGATAGAGGATCAATAAATGTTATTACTTCATGTATCCGCCATATTAGTGCATGACGTAATCAATATCTAAATTTTGTAAAGAGAAACACAAAGAAGAAGGTATGTATATGATCGTGAATATGCATGCTTCATACTTTAATGTTAAACATACTTGATCATCCAACCCCATCGAGAGGAGTCCATTTGTGATCATACTTAACCCAATTGGCATCGGAGGAATACAAGTACCTCCTTGGTTTATAATATATGAATCTACTCTGATTTGTCCATAATGTTAAATATTCGCTCCAATATTTTTTAGTTATCTTCACGATAACATAAACACATACTCCGTACTTAACATACTAATGAATAAAATATCGTATGAAGTATGTAATAATATAAAAAATCGACTTACATGGATACATAAGACCTTTGTCTAGTCTCTTTTGGACTAAAGAAAGAACCCATCGATCACTCTTGCTAATATTGCTCTTTTGATGCAAAATTCAGTAATTAGCTATAAATTTCGAGGACTTTAATTTGTCTACTTACAAATCTTCATGGAAATTAGGATTAATTTATTATATATATAGGGAGTATTATAGTGTTATATAAAATCAAGAAATTTCTAAGAAAAGAATGAAGAGTCACACGAGAAAAGAGAAGAAGAATGAAGTTAAATGGTACTACGTAAGTAATTAAGGTGGTTGCAAAATGAAGGAATTGAAGCTAAGGAAAGAGTTGGAAGGATGACATTGTCAAGAATGGGATGTCTTATTGATCTACTCCTTAATTACCAAGCATATATGCTCTTACGTAGAGTAACGTCTACTAGAATTTTACATTTTTTATTTCTTTCTTTTGTAATATACGGAATAATGTTACTCTCTCCGTCCCGATCAATTGTTTTCATTTTATTTGGCATAAAGATCAATGAAATAGTTAAGTTACTCATAAAAAAAACCTTCATAATATAGAAATGATAACAATTGACTGAGACAAAAAAAAATGAATAAGACAACAATTAACCGAAACGGAGGGAGTAGTATACTCTATTTCCGTCCATACAAAATAACCCATGATGATCACTCAATAAGTAGTACATTAGAACAAACAATTAATAACTATCACAAATCTTTTAATAATTTTTACTACATAAGAGTAATTCTAGGAATTGATATCTATTTTGAATTCACACATAATATTCACCCGTTCGTGTTAACTATCTTAAGCATGAACGGATTAAAAACCTCGCTTTAAAATCCCAATAGATTCAAATAAGGATTAATGCAACAATAAGTCAATAACTAGGCCATGCTTTATTTATTTAGCTTTGTACTCCACTAATCCGTATATAAATTATTTAAATATTTTTCCTAAATTATCTATTTACCGTGCTTAATGTAACTTTTTACCGTTGTCAACAAAAAAAAACTTTTTACTGCGTATAAACCCGACATTTTTTTTCCTTGGTGTGTATAACCCCAACATTATAACCACATATATGTATTTTTTGCGATCTTGAAGTTTCAAAATACTTGTATAACTTTTGGATGGTCATAATGACATTAGAGAGCTAATAAGCACATCCAATAATATCTAAATTATTTACTTATGCAGGTACAAAAGGCTAATAATTAAACTGGCACAGTAAAAAGAACAACCTTGTACGTGAAAAGTTGACTTAATCACTTAATGTAACACATATTATGATTAGTGAGGTAATTAATTAAGATGAATGGTGTAGAAGAAGATGATCTAAGGTCCCACCTTACTTACCAGTGCAAATTAAAGCTAAGTAGCCAA
Organism: Heliosperma pusillum; assembly: GCA_022085475.1. Lineage (NCBI taxonomy): Eukaryota > Viridiplantae > Streptophyta > Magnoliopsida > Caryophyllales > Caryophyllaceae > Heliosperma > Heliosperma pusillum. The sequence goes on along the minus strand of JAIUZE010008749.1, from coordinate 10,189 downwards.
CCTATCTTTATCATTGTTTTATCAGTAGGTCTTGCTTGCGACGGATCGGATCTTGCTACGGGTATTTTGTGAGAGGAAATGGGTAGAGGGGACAAGGTGGGCACCCTCATGTGCTTCTCCACTCATCCTTAATGGGTATTTTGTTAGAGAATATGGTATCCGTCTTAAGCTTGCGACGGATAGTGTCCGTCACAAATGAGAATTTGTGTTGTTTTATGTGAATGACTAGGCATTCAAACTTTACTTTTGGATTTTGGATCACATCCATTATAACGTTTTAACCTAAAAAATCATGATAATATCACTATCAGCCAAGCACGTTTAACCGTTGAGTTCTTTTGCATGAATAACCAAAAAAGAAAGTGCACTTTTTTATATGAGCAGTATTTTCAATCCCTTTAAGCACTAGTTAAAATTTAAGCATATAAGTGACCCTTTTCAGGGGCACACCACGCATTAAGTATTACAAACACAACTTCGACGAAGTTTAAAACATGCATCAAACGACTTAGAAACCAATTTCACAAGCTAGGTTTGAAAATAATCTTTGCATTACATATCGTAGTAGCTACGCCTACGTTTGAAATCCAACACTTGTTCTAGTAGAGGCCGACTCTTAGTTTGAGACTGACTGGTACTTAATCCTTAACCTCCCCGAGATCGACATATAAGCACTATAACTGACCTGTTCGCTTACGATAATATTTAACTAAACACAGACTCAAATAAAACCTAATTATATGCATATGAATGAACACATACAAGTAGGGGTGTTCATTCGCGGTTCGGTTAACCGAACCGCGAAATTAACCGGTTAACCGCCCAACCGGTTCGGCTAAATGGCGAACCGTAACCGAACCGTTTGCTGCGGTTATTTTCGGTTTGGTGAACCGGTTGAACCGGTTCGGTTAGTGCGGTTAACCGAAACCGTTGCATTATCGGATTTTTTTTTCCCAAATAGAAACTTTGTTCTATTTTTTTCTATCATTGACATGTTTTAATGGTGAATATAGTAAAACTCTACAAGATAAACATAATATAAAAATTATTAAAGATAAAATAATAGGAAGAGTTAACTGTTGAACGTAAGACAACGTGATTCAATAATAGAATGGTGAATAATAAGTGAGGAGGAGGGTGGTTGGGTGTTAGAATAAGGGTGAAATGAGAGTTTGAGTGCAAAAATAAGGGTAATTATTAGTTTTTGGGCTAGCCAAATAATATTTTGCTTTGGATAATAATGTCACGGTTCGGTTTCGGTTAACCGCGGTTATGAAAATCCGAACCGTAACCGAACCGTTCATGAGTAAATAGAACCGGTTCGGTTAACCGAACCGTTTTTGTGTTTCGGTTCGGTTAACCGAACCTAAAAAAAATGCGGTTTTCGGTTTTTTCGGTTCGGTTTTACGGTTCGGTTAATTATGAACACCCCTACATACAAGCATAACTATCACGAGAAAGTCTTATGTAAAATCTTTTTACGTGTAAATCAAGAGATAACTTATTTAAGTAGCTAGTTAATTTAAGGATGTACTTAGGCCATTATTTAAGTTATGGTTTCATACTAAGGCTTGCGTAAAACCGCCACATATAAGTATATTAGGGATTTAAGGGTGAGCATCGGTCCAAAATCGGGCCGGACCCATGACCAAAAATATTATTTAGATGGAGCGACGACCGGACCTAAAAAATTTAGTCTTGAATCGGACTTAATCCGTATTTTTCGCTCCGATCTATCTTGGACCAAAATGGACCGAATTTATAATTTTTCTTTTATATGATAATTAAAACTTAATGTGACAAGTGACAACCCTCGCGAATGCGGAAATAAAACATAACAAGCATGTGATTTATATAGCGGAAAATACGGTGTTTTTAAAACTTTTTACATGCAAGATAGAAATACGAGGAATGTCAAATAATTACAAACTAAAATAGAATATACTACAAAGAGACGAAGTCTCTCAAAATGTTATCCAAAATCAAAGTGATTAGCAAACTAGCTAGATAACGTCTAGAGGTGATTCATCCAGGCCAACGCCCGCTAGCTCACACTCGAACCCAAAATACCACAAGCAAACAGCCATCCAATCAAGCAACATGTTCATCCATGAAAAACATGAACGCCTCAATCAGTGGGCAGTAACTCCGGGTTCTCCCAGCCATATCACATTATTAAACGTACATAAACAGAATTACAAAAGTAGAAGCATGCATGCATATATACATGTGAAATACGAGAAAGATAAATAGGCAATTCAATATATAAAGATATCGGTACATGAAGTACAAAACCGTAACCATCATATGATAGATAGACTCGGGTAAGACACCCTTAGGCAACCATACACTCACACTAGGGCTTGCATCTCACTGTTAGCGGCATAAGTTTGATAAGATTGAGACTCGACAAACAAACCATGCCAAGTCATCCAAATATCATGAATAATCAATCATATAATCATCCAACCAAACGTACAATACGTTGACGACATCTCTCACGGTAAATGACACGCACTAGCACCGTGTACATGGCAAGAATGATTAAAATCGCATCCACGGGATAAACATTTCCCTGAACGCATACACGATAAACATTTCGTATATGTAGGCTAATTTCCTCCTGGTAGCACGACGATATAAATATCCGGTCCTAGTCTAAACCTGGCCAGACTCTCGGAATAAACCATTTTCCGATTCGACATGCAATGACATTTCGCATCCACGACTCGGTCAATCATTGACGCCGAGTACCCCAAATTCGGTCGATAATTCACGAAAGAGGCGGAAAAGAGCCAAGCCTCATAACAAGCGGTACGCTACATGCAAATAACACCACCTCGCAAGTACACAACATTTGACGGCCGGGTCGATCAATGCAAAGCGTTCGCCTCCCAACAACGTCGTCGTATGCCCAGTAACACATGCAATTAAGCAGAAAAATACCTCCCCGTTCCGACATTCCAGCCTTACGAACGTGGAGGTAGCCAAGGGAATGAGAGTACAAAGCACATAACAAAATAGTGTTCAAACCGTAACATTTGTAAAAACCGAGTCAAAGTGGGACATACCAAAAATCGTCACAAAACATGTGATACAAGCGAATGAAATATCATATATTCAAAACATTAATATTATAAGTCGCTACGTAAATTTATACGATAAATGAACGATCGGAATTATTATAAATGAAAACCGTAAACAAAATTTACAAAGGACATTCAGCAGGTGCCAGCTGGTCAGGTGGACCGGCTGCCGGCTACCCGGCTAAGGCCATTATAACATGCGAAAACTAAGTGAAATGTCAGTGTGTCCCAGCCGGTCAGGTGGACCGGCTGCCGCCTACCCGGCTGGGACCAAGGGTATTATGAAAAACAAGAAGGAAAATTGAGGTGTCTCAGCCGGTCGGCTGACCGGCTGCCGGTCGGCCGGCTGAGACCAATATCATGCATAAAATCTCACGTAATAACAATAATATACAGCCACTGCCCCAGCCGGTGGGCTGACCGGCTGCCGGTCGGCCGGCTGGGGTCCATATCACTCGAAAATCATCATTCACCAAGGGATTAACATTTAACAATCATCAACTATTATCATAAATCATAGATTCTCATATAAATTCTCAACAAACAATAAGTATCATCATCAACACAATTACTAAGCTTACTAATCATATTCTAAATACGATTCCTAGCATAGAAAACACGTAAAACACGTAAATGATATCGAGTAACCCTTCACCGTTACCTTTATGCGCCTTTACTCCGCGTCAAGGTCCTCTTCAACTAAGAAATAGTCTTTGTCGGGATCTTGAAGGTCACCACCTACAAATAGTTAATAAAAGATGAATTTACTTCACCTTGAGAAAGACGGAAAGTTTGAAAAGCGAGAAAGACGGTAATTTTATTACCAATACGGATAGAGGAAGCTAAGAGGGGAAGAATGAGACGAACTTACGTGAAATTGAGCGAGAATTGAGCAGATATGACGATTCTAAGATTGGATGATTATGGAAGCTAGGTTTTGATTTGAGTTTTCTTAGTGATAAAGTAAGTTTGAGTTGTGGGAATGAAATAGGTTAAGAGGGAGTATGAGGGAGTATAAGGAAAAAGTCAAAAAAAGTCAAAGGCGACTTAAGACGGGATTTACTTGAAATCTCGAGTAAAATCCAAATACGAACTCGGAAATTCTAAATTCGACTCGGATAATTTAATTCTTAACTAAAACTAAATTTCGCTGAAAAGTATCCGTAAAATATTTTTACTAGAAAAATAGGGTACATTTGCGGGTGTTACAGTTTGTGTGATGAGATAGAGAGAAAGAAATAAAAATGATTTTAATCTCTCATAAAAGGCAAGTAGGAGAGAGAGAATTGTGATAAGTTACAATCTTTTTTTTTTTTTTCGATGACGAGGGGGTTGAATCTCTCCGACGCCATGCATTCCCGCACCACCACATGGACCATGTAAGCCACCCCTTTCGGAGGCTGCAGTGGCCAAGTGATCCTCGCCCCAGCTGGTAGTCGAACCCAGGACCTCTCAACTTCTGCATTTCTGCAAGATTCAAAGTTTAACCTAGCTACCACTGGACTAACGCCACTAGATTGATAAGTTACAATCTTGTCAGTACTATATATTGGTCATAGTGTATTGGTGTTCTCGTGATTTAGATCCTTTGTACGATTCTCCATCCGCAAAGCCAAACAATTTTCAAGATTCCTCATTAGTTTCTTACTAGATTCAAATAGTAGGAAAATAAAAATCCCATAATTTGGAAAAATGAGAGTTGTTTGTTTACCCCAAATCATGGAATTATCATATTCCCATGAATTGTCGACTCTTCCATAATGGAGGAGTTTAATTACCTAGCCCCTCCAAGGTAGTTTGAAACTCCTGTTAATTTAATTCCCGCATGCCAACCAAACGAGTTTTGGCCAATTCACATGATTTGTCCAATTCAGGTGTTTTGTAAAATCGTGGGAAATTAATTCCCATATGACCACCAAACGAGGACTTATGTTTCACGCTTTGTCCAAATGAATTATAAATATTAAAAAAATAAAGTTGCACATAACTATTTTAAAATTAGCATACTAAATGATTTTATTTGTTGACTGAAATAAGAATATACAATCTAAAATTATATTATTTGAGCGTGTAAAGAGATTTGTAAATATCAAAGAGAAACAGTGGATAAATCTTTTTTCTTGAATGGTATAATTATTTATGGATATGTGCAAATTTTAGTAAAATACAATACTAGTTTTAAGCCCGTGCAAAAATGCACGAAATAGTTTCCAAATTATATGAAGTAATATTTAAAATATGTTAATAATACAAATATATTTAAAAGTCGTTTGGTTGCATGTGGTAATTTGTATTTCCTAGGAAGTCATAAAACACATGATTTTAGAATACATGTGAATTAGTAAATAATGTTTGGTTGCCAGGGAGGAAGTGCAATTCATGTAGGCATTCCAAAGCCACTTCCTCCATTATGGAGGAATTGGAATTCATGAGAACTTCCAATTCATGTGAATTGGGGTAACCAAACAATATGTCCATTTTATAATTCACATGAATTTAAGTTCCTATGTTAATTAATGGGTAACCAAACAATCCCTTAGACATATTACTTTCAAGTGACGATATAATAATACTAATAATAATACGGAGTTTATTTTCGCAGTACATTTTTTACTCATTTCAGTACTATTTGCACAATATCTTCCATTTGTATACCCCTAACAAAAAAACCCTAATTCTAAATCTCTGAAATTCATACACACACAACCATTTCAAATTACTCAGAATTCTGCAAATATGAATGATAATTTAGATGCTAACATGTGAATGATTACTTAATCAACGATTTATCAGCATCCTATTAACTAAACTAATGTTACTGTACCGATTTTTTTGTCTTTATTTTAGCAATATAGGTATTTTAAGGGTTTTTGAATGGCGACGGGATTAACGGCGTAAGTTGACAATAGCAAGGGTAGCCATGTCAACTGCCGTCAGTGGTCTGAGGTGTTGGGACGTGGTGGCATCGGGTGTGTGGAGAAGGGAGAAGTCGAGGGGGAGGGCTGGTTGTTCGCTGTTGAGAGAGATGGGGACGATGGCGGTGGTTGATTTTGTGGTGGGTGACTTTACGTGGTGGTTGTGATTTTTTTTCTTTATTTACATCACAGTAGTACATCGATTTTTTTAATTAGAGAGAATACATTAGAGGGAGAAAATGAAAATGAAAATGAAAATGAAAATGAAAATGAAAATTAAAGGGGTATAATTGTCAATAGTGTACCGAGATGAGTAAAATATGTACTGCAAAAATCAGGACCCTAATAATATTGTTATAAATTTTAGCTTGTGGGAATATGATTGCACGGGATTTAATAATTAAATAAAATAAGAATATAGCACACTAATAAATAAATATACCATTTATAATAATTTAGATAATTTCATTTACTATTAGACTTACATAAGAGTAAAGAACAGATATTCACGTAATATGAAGTATCATCAATCATTTTAACAAACCACAAATTTTTTAAAACCCAACAAAAATAATAGACATTAAGCCGAAAGCCTCCTCCAAACCTAATCAGCCTAAATTAAAACATTCTTAATGCCAAAACTTCATAGCATATAATCCCTAAACTATACTCATATGTAATCCCAATTGCTAACCTCACTCATTTCATCCTCTCGTTTAATTTTTAAATCCACTCTCTCCTTTACTCATTCTATTATAAATTTTGCCTCATACCAAGAAATTCATCATAATCCTATAATATTTTGTTATTCTTCCTCATCTACAATTTATATTACATGCAAATTTAATGGATTGACTTCAATATTGAAGTTATTTAAAGAGCTTAAATTGTTATAATAGCTTCATGTAAGTATGATCCAAATCTATATTTGGCGTCTTTTTATATTTGCTTGAATTTAAATATAAAGTTGATTTATTTTAAATTATCTCATAAATTTATTTGTTTGAATTTATATTAAATTTGATATTTGTTTCGAATTTAAAGACACAAATTATAGAATAAAACGGTCTTACACTGTGAGGTGAGACGGTCATTTTTTAGAAAAAAAAATCATTCATTTATTGTTATCAATAAAAGTAGTTTTTACGCAATTACACTGTCTTATACTGTGAGACCGTTCCAAATTACTCATTATCAAATGTTTTTTTTGTAAACTATAAGACTTAAAAATAGTACTCGTAGAAATCTTTTTTTTTTTTAAATCGGTGTTTTTTCTCCGAAAGTTGCATATTATTATTTTTGTTATTATTATATAGAGAGCAAATTGGTATTGCGTTGTGTTTAAATAAATTGTGTTGACAGTTGTGCTCTTATGAAATCAGTAAGTGGATTGTACTTCTGATGTACTACCACGCACATATAATATAATTTTTGAGCTTTACAATAAAGTTTTTGAGCATAGTATTAAAAATTATGAGTTATATTATAAAGTCTTTGAGTTTATTAATTTGGACATTAAGCTCAAAAAAATTACAATAAAATCCAAAAACCATCATATATAAGATTTAAAAATGTTATAAACTATAAAAAGCTCAAAAAAATACACAAAAACTCAAAATCATAGAGCTAGAACAAAGTGCTGCATCAAAGCGAAGATAGACAGACCCAAAGACTCCCGGGGAGCTCAGTCTTAGCCACATTAAGATGGATACCAAAACGAGGCTCATCTACCATAATCAAATCCAAAACAGACCCCACCTCCAAAGTGTCCCCAACAATGGTGCCATCATCCAAATACCAGGCTTGTATAGTAAGATCAAAAGAGTCCCGGATTTTGCACACTAAGGGATGCAAAACCAAAGCGAAAAGCAAAGGGCCTAAGGGATCATCCTGCTAAACACCCTGACAAGACCACAAGCAATGCTCCCCATTATAAAGACGGGCAGAGCTAGAGTAACAAAACTCCACCCAACGGGAAAGAACCGGACAACGACGGCGGACTTCCTGTAGCATAGTCACACGATCAACAAGGTTGAAAGCATTCTGGAAATCAACTAGCAATATAGACAATCCCACATCACCACCACGGGCCTCAATGAGCCGATTCAAGGCATGTAATATAGCCTCTCCTCCACCGGACACCCCAACCCCAAACTGAAGACCAGCAAAATAAGTAGACAAAGAAGGACCAACCAAACAAGCACCAACCTTAGAGAAAAGACGTCTCCAGATAGTGCCAACAACGATAGGACGAACACCCCCGCCCGGCTTAACAAGCGGCGTAAGCGGAGCGCTAGCAATGTACTCACCAAGGGCCACTGGGCACCGACCCTCCAAAAAAAAGATTAACCACCCTAGTAACAAAAGCGATCAAATCATCAGAGACAGCCACAGCAGCACCACTCAAACAGTCCATAAGGTGTTGGGCACGAAGCCCATCCCTCCCGCAAGAAGTGCCACGCGGGAAACCACGAATCATTTCCAAAACCACCGCCGAAGAGGCAACAAGAGAATGATGATCCACTTGCAAATGAGGCAATGAAGGAGATGAGGCGATAGAGTGCTTCTCTCGCAAGGCCCCAAGAGTGACATCAGAGTAGGGGGCGACGCCAGAGGAAGAAAGCACCCTAACAACAGCAGTATAGTGACCATCACAAATCTTCCGCCGACATTGGCGGAGGTTAAGCTCACTCATATCCATATCCTCCTCCACATGGAACGAAGGAGGGGCCTCACCCAAACACTCCTGCAAAAGCTACAAACCCCCTCCAGGCACCCCCAAGGTAGAATAGCCCTAGTAATACTCTCCTCCTGATGCTGTCGCCTAACAGCAGTCCTACACTCAAGATTACTCCGAGAAGCGAAGGTCTTAAGCAGAAAAAGAGGCAACACAAGCATACGAACCGAGCAGGAGATGTCACCAGGAGAGTGAGTCACAACATCCAAAACCCCCTTCAAAACCCGAGCAAACCCAAGACGACACTTAGGAGGAATAAATTTTACGGTGCGAAGGCCCAAAGAAAATAAACGATCAAGCGAAGATATAGACCACCGAGCAAACCCAACCCCATCATCAGATGAAAGAACCGAGGGAGAGGGAGCAGGAGGTCTTGCGATACCATGAATAATAAAGTTAACGACACCATCACCATGCACAATCCGATGGCGCAACAATATCACCCCGGCTATGTCGACACCTAGAGCGAAAGATATGAGTTTTAAAGCACTCCCCACACAACCAAAGGCACATCCGCTTCAAGGTAATCTCGGTATTAGAGAAAACAGTCAGAGTATCGGTAAGAGTTTGACACGTAAGCCCCATAACACCAACAATACAATGTCGATCCTGAAAATGCTTTTGCCAGGCGGCCTTAGTAAGGCCCTTACCATGGCCATCCGGACACTCATGAATAGACGAAAAAGGACAATGAAAACGAACTAAAACAGGCATGATGAGGAAGTAGGTCAAAGCCCACATGCATGGACACACTTTCTACCCTAAACCAAAACCCAAAGACCACCACCCCACGCAACAGCCACCAGTTGCCCCAGCCTACCAGCCACCAATAAGGTCGAAGTACAGGCAGCCACAAGGTGCACAACCAGACCACAACTAGCAGCCAACACAAGGCGACGCACCAAGGCAGCAATGGCGACGCAACAAACAGCGAAAAGAAACAAAAAAGAAAGAATATAAAACTCAACCTCCGACGACTGACGATGACCGTATTGGTAGGCAAAGGACCACCAATAAACCATGTGCGCAACCAGACCACAACCAGAAGGCGACGCACCAAGGCCACGACGGCAGCAACAATGGCGACGCAACAAACAACGAATAGAAACAAAAAAAAGACGAATATAAAACCCTACCTCCGGCGACCGGTGATGACAACCGTGTTGATAGGCAAAGGACCACTAACAAACCACCAACCGAGCGCACTAAGCTGCAAAACGCAGCCGCATATCCCTCCCTCTTTAACACGAACCACCAAAATGGAACCACCAAGTGCAAAGCGATGCCCTAATTCGCAAATCTCCCTCTCTCTCTCCTCTCCTCTCGCGTGAAACGAATTATTATTATTATTATTATTATTATTATTATTATTATTATTATTATTATTATTATTATTATTATTATTATTATTATTATTATTATTATTATTATTATTATTATTATTATTATTA
>JAIUZE010008748.1:0-14116 GCA_022085475.1 Heliosperma pusillum | reverse complement strand
TATTATTGCAGTGTATTGTGCTTATGATATTGATGTCTCTAATTATAATTAAAAAAAATAAAGGTAAGCAACAACAACGGTTGTTGTAAATCTACCCGTTGTTATTGATTATAACACCGGTTAATAACCATAAACCGTTGTCATAGTTTTTACTAATTACAACGGGTAGACTACTATAACCGTAGTCATTGCTCTATCACAACGGTTTGTTTATAATAACCGTTGTCAATATTTGTAGATAGAAAACACACAACATTAGTAATACGACTGTAGTACTGCAACACCAAAACTCTATCACAAAGCGATCATTTTTCTGTCATCATCTCCCTTATTACTCAGCTATTATTTTTATCAACTATTTCTTGAATTTGTGAATTTGTGAATGTCATTTCCTGAATGTCGTTTATTTCCTGAACGTCAATTATTAGCAAATCTGTGAATGTCATTTCCTGAATGTCGTTCAATTCTAATTTTGCTTTATCGATTGAATAGCTTTATATTGAATAAGTTTAATTACTTCTAAACTTAAGTCAAAAAACAAATGAACGTATCAACATTAATATTATTAAATTATAAGTTCAAACGGCGCCACACACAAATGGCGCCAAAACAACAACAACCAAACAACCAAACAACTACAACCAAACAACAACAACAAATTAAATTGAGTCCGGGTAAATCTCCCGGATAGCTGCCACCGCTAGAGCATAGGCATCAATCGGGTCAGCCTCGGCCAGAGCCAACCCTTCCCACTGCTCTACCTGGGTCACTTCAACGAGGTCGACCCCATTTGGGAAACAGTAACGCTAATGTTCGGAAGCCACCCATAGATATGGCCCAGGCTTGTGGTCCGTGCTCTCAATAAAATCTTGTCTCCCATGCCCGGCCTTGTCAAACATTCTTGCCAGTTTGAATGCGGACGCACGATGAGCATCCGACATCCCAAACTCGAAACCGAGATGCCCTGTAAAGTGCCCGCGATGATAATTTGGCCACATCTTCCTTATTAAGTAGCCATTTCGAATAAGCGTATCACGGAGTTTTTTGTAACTTTTACACACAACGTAGCCACCCTCAATCTGACAAGGCATTTCTTTCATGATGCAAGCATATGGTTTAGTAAAAGTTCCAGACATTTTGTATGGTTGATGTTAGTATTGAGGCTGGGAAATTTTGTATGGTTTAGCAAATATGTTATTGATTAGAGTTGGGAATTTTGTATGTGGTTGATAACCTGCTTGTATTGAGGCTGTATTTATAGAGAGTTATTTATTGGAGTTATTTATTCACAGGCATGCATTGGTTCACATGAAGGCATTGATTCACATGCATGCATTGGTTCCCAAAACGACTATACATTCACATGCATGCAGTACGTTATTGATTGAGTAAATGTGTGAATATGCAGTACGTTACATTTCCTATGTAGTCAATGCACTTAGTCCACAACGGTTATAAACAAAGGCCCGTTGTGGTTAGTAATAACAACGGGTTTTTAACCAATAACCGTTGTTATTTCTCTATCACAACGGCTATGATGAACCGATGTCATTACTCTATCACAACGGTTCTGGTCACGAAAAGCGTTGTGAAAAGTAATAACAACGGGTTTTTTAACCAATACCCGTTGTTATTTCTCAATATTATTATTTTTAATTAAAAGATATTGCAGTCCAAACCCGTGAATAAACAACGGCAGAACCAGCATTGATTAAAGCATCCATTGAACATCATCAATGGCAACATAACCCCTCTATAAATATTACATAACCCTAATTAATTACTCCAAAAATTAACATCATCAATGGCAGCAGTTAACCTTCCCAACGATGAGACGACCCTTACAAAATTGATTGCAGATGAGGAGGAGGCTCTTGCTGTAGTTCCCGCTGATCATCACCCATTGATTAAAGGATCCATTGAACATCGAAGGGATTATTGGATTAAGAGGAGTGAAGCAGTCCGACTTGTCAACCAAGCGTCGTCATCATCATCGTCCTCTGTCTACCCACGTCGGCCTTATACTCGGAGGTTGGATGCCGCAAGAGATATGTTGAGCTGTACCCGTCCTACCTTATCTCCACATGCCAGACGTGTACTTGCAGGCATTGAATCTGTTATTGCAAAATACGAGGTTAATGATCCGGAAGTCATCAGTATCATCAATATTGTTCCGGATTGTTGGTGGCAGTGTGAGAAAAGCTTTTTACACTTAACCGGAATTGTTCCGGATTATTTAACATCTTTATTTATTTGATGTCGGATGAATGTAATGTACTTTATTATAAAACCTAGGTTATTCCTAATGAAATCAATGAGAAAGAATGTTGTTTAAAGTGTTTGAATTGATGTTCAATATTTTGATGTATTATTAGAAGTATATAAAAAAGGGTTTAGGGTTTAGGGTTTAGGGTTTAGGGTTTAGGGTTAGGGTTTAGGGTTTAGGGTTATTTTGAAGTAACACACGTATACTAATAATGATACTTAATAATTAAAAGTGATCCGACCCGAAAATGATACTTAATAATCATCACGCGGATAATAAATAATGATTTCTATCGAATTAAATAAAATAACCCGATACTAGCGAGCTAATTAATTTTGGGTCGGACAGTTTCAGGTTTGTGATGCAAAAACGGCCCGTTTATTAGCGTACTTGAATTGTATGAACGAAGTCGATCGACCCCAGGCCATATATATATATATATATATCATTATTATTTAATTTGGGAAACATTGACGTACGTGTATATATAATACTTACTTGAATTGCATGTATGTGCATTGATGAATCTGTTATTATTGCAAATTGTAGTACGAGCGTCGTTAATTAGAGATCCGCAAGTCATCATCATTTAATTATTATATATATATATATCATCATCAATAAGTAGTACATATATATATACGAGGTAATTAATAATGACACGTGCCCCCGACCCTGCCCAAAAGCGATCGACCCGAATTGAAGTACGTAGCTACGCTTGCTCTGATCTAGAAAGTGGATTGCCCGATCAGTAACTGCTGGCCTGGCCACCCGATCGATTAGTTTCAGGTTAACTAGTGATGCATGATAATTATAATAACCAGTTCCTTAATTAAAAAGAAAATGACCCGATTCGAGGTAATTGAACCAAAAACTAAAAATAATTAATAAATAACCCGATCGATAAAGTTATTAATTACAAACCCGCCGAATCTAACCCGATTAGAATTGATTCCCAGGCCAAACCCGATCCGAGCTAATAATTAAACGTAACTTACGCCTATAATATAAAATTTAGAGCAAAGTAAAATAAATTAAATTAAAATTAGAGCAAAGTTAAATAAATTAATTTAGAGCAAAGTTAATGAGTTTATTTCGTGCCTCAAATTTTAATACCGCGCGCGCGTATCTGAAAAATTAAAAAAAATATACATAATCTATAAAAACGGTGTTTTAGAAATTCACCTTTGTTATTACTTTCAACAACGGTTTATAATAAATAAACCGTTGTCTTAGTGTTATTACTTTCTACAACGGGTGTTATTTAACCGTTGTTATTACTCTATAACAACGGTGGTTTGTAGGATAACCGTTGTCAATAGTTTCTCTTAATAAACCCTTTAGTTTCTCTTAATAAAAAATAATTTACAATCCTATAGAGTAAATTTTACACACGTACATTATCATCATCATCCTCCTCGTTTACAACCATCCTCGTTTACAACACAAATCTTTTTGTTTAGTATCATCATCATCCTCCTCGTACTCGTGATCATCATCCTGTTCTCTTTATCATCACCCTGTTCTCATTTTCTTTATCAGGTAATTTTTGTGTTTCGTCCTTAGGGTTTTAAGATTGAAGTTCATCTTGTTGTTTTCATTTTCTATTTATCGTTCTCTTTATCATCTAGTTTCATTCCTTTCTAAGTTTTTAGAGTTTTAGAATCTCTGCATGACTCTTTATTTGTTCAGTTACTATTTCATTCATTTCAAGGTCTTAGGGTTTTAGAATCGTTGTATGCATGACTCTGTTCCGTTACTATTTCATTTATTTTGAAGGTCTTAGTGTCTTAGGATTATCATGGGTGAAAAAACGGAAAAGAGTAGAAAACAATGATAAGGGGGATAAGCCTGGTGAGAGGGGTGCTTCGAAGTGCTCTGCAGCCCTTGCAGCTATATCGGCAAAAACGCCGATGGAAATAAAATGGAGTGTGAAAGGTGTTCCTACTGGTCCAACTGCTAGCCATTTAGCCACTTGGATTGGAGTTACAACCAAACAGTTTGTGCCTATAGATTTAGATGATTTCAGGAATATAAATCCTTCATTGCAGAACTTACTCTTGAAACGTATAAAGGTATGATAATATCTTTAGCTCAACACCATTTTATTTTGCATAAGTTACTATTACATAAGGCAGGAAGCCGTATAAAGGTTCGTGTAAAGGTATGATATTAGACAGCCGCTTATTAGTATATATGATGATGATGCAGGAAGCTTTCGATATTCCAGACTGCCATGATAAGTATCTATTACGTAATGCAGCGGCAGTCTTAAGGCAGTGGAGGTGTGACCTTGCCAAATTACACTTGTATGTGGACAAGGAGACGGGGCAGATGCATAAGAGCCCACCGACAAAGTACCCCCACATCACTCAGCAACAATGGGATAATTATAAGGCGAAACGAGCGACTGAAAAGTTTCAGGTTAAGTATCCATGTCATATGTTTACATTTTTGTAAAACTCTACTTAAGGTTACATTTTTCTAAAAGTTTCAGGTTACATTTTTCTAAAACTCTACTTGTATCTATAATTTTCTAATTGTCTCATCTACTTGCGATTTTATATGATTGGAAGAGCGTTAGCGCCAGAAATCGTGCTAACATCTCACAGAAGCGGGGGGTATATTATGGTTCTCGAGGCGGTTACAGATTGATAGAAGAAAATCTCGTAAGTAGCATCTATATATTAGATTTTTTTTAATCATACTTGGACTTGATATACATGTATACATATATTATTTTTGAGTTAACGTGTAGGTGTCAAAAGGTGTGACCGACTTGAATCGGCACGTAACTTATAAAGAAGGGCACACGCCTAAAGGATCCCGCACATGTAACGAATATGATCAGGAAGTCTTGGCCAACATAGTAAGTATTATTTTTATTAAGACGGGTTTTTAATAACTTTATTGTTCAATTCTTGTATGTCTAACTATCTATTTATTTTAGTAACAAAAATTAAATTAAGTTTATTTAATATATTATAGGAGAATGTTCTGAAGGAGGTTGCGGAAGGGAAATTCACTCCGAGAGGTCGTGACGACGTTCTTGCTAGAGCGATCGGCCGTCCCGAGCATCCAGGTCGATTAAGGGGCGTCCCATTACATGTCGGAGTCACGAAATATTATGGGACAACTAGCTCGAACAAGAAGAAGAAAAATAAGGGGAATGCTGACATGGTACGTATACCATTTGTTATTGTCATTTAAAATTCACATGTTATTGTTTTAACAAATTGCTGATTCTACATTTTGGGCGTGCAGGTTCAGTTATTGGCCTCAGTGATACTGAAGATGAATTCTGGAGGCAAGCCTTCCGAAGAAGAATTGAAGATGATGGAGGATGTCATTAAAAAGGGCGAGGTAGTGCAACAGATTTGCCAAGAGGCAGCCACTACTACCTTGCCAATACATGAGGAGACGGCTGAGAAGATGGTTGAGGTACCTACTGCTGCCGAGGTTTTAATACCTCAAGCCGGTAAGGTAAATATGACTTCTTTTTTTTTTTCTGCATTTGTTCTTTCTAGCAGCCATGCCTTTGATTGGTTTGTTTTATTAGGTTAATGAGTCGGAAAAGGGGACGCAACTTGAGGAGACGGGTGAGGTACCTAATGCTGCTGAGGTTTTGATACCTCAAGCCGATAAGGTAAATATGATTTTTTTTTTTCTGCATTTGTTCTTTCTAGCAGCCATGCCTTTGATTGGTTTATTTTATTAGGTAAATGAGTCGGAAAAGGGGACGCAACTTGAGGAGACGGGTGAGGTACCTAATGCTGCTGAGGTTGTGATACCTCAAGCCGATAAGGTAAATACGACTTAACCATTTTGAACCTCTGCATTTGTTCTTTCCAGCAGCCATTGCATGCCTTTGATTGGTTAATTAATTTTAGAAGGTAAATAACTCTGAAAAGGGGACGCAACTTGAGGAGCCGGCTGAGAAGACGGGTGACAATAAGGAGGTATGTAGAATATAAGAAGTTAGTATATGCTGTCAGTGCGAAATCTGGTCTGGACATGTTCAAGTATAATAGCCTACCCACCAACAATAAATACTTGTAACTAACTTTACATTATATACTCAATATAGATCATTTATGATATCTATTATATTTTGGTATTTAGTAAATAATGTGTATTCTTCAGGCCACAAAACAGCGGAGGCTTGTTCGTCTCGCCGACCCTTCATTAAAAGAGAATGTGATTGTTGCTCGGGGTTTCGTATGCCCAAAGCCCAAGGACTCAGCGGAAACCATCTTGGTTCATGGCGTACCACTCTTGCCGAAGCATGCAAAAGTGGGGATAGTGGGAGTCGTGAAGGGCTATGGAACCCGTAAACTGCCCGTCACAGTCCGCGACGACATAGTAATACTGGCAGATGCGGTTAAATGTTTTGTCCAATGGCCTCAAAGCCACATTTTCTTGGCTCGTGATTGTAAAATTCAACAGAATGTAGACGGGGTTAGAAAAATACATCTAATTTAACCCGCCTTTTGTCTTTGTTCATCACCTTCATAAATAGTGAAATTTATATGTTTTATTTTTGTTTTGTAGGTAACAAAAAACATGGATAAGTCTAACTCGATAGACAATAATCTTTCTACTACCTCGTCAAAACAACAACTTGATGAGGTATTTAATCAACTCTCTTTATATTTTAAGTTCTACTATCGCCTCATCATTGAAAGAGCAACTTAATTTAGTTAGCCACATGTAGGTTGTGAAAGGTAGCACACCGCATCATTTCCCCAAGCTGAAAGAGGTCAGGAGTCTATCCGGTACTAAATATCATGGGAACGTTTACATGGAAAAAGTACGAACGGTGGCGATGCTGGAGCTTTATAAGGAGGCTGAGAGACGCATAGCAAGCGAGCAATTAATAGTTATTCCGCTCGAGAATGATATTGTAGGGGTAGAACGCCAAGCAATGCTGGATTGGGAAACGCTAGCCGTTTGGGCTGGCCTTGACGAGATTGATGTCCAACACCTATATGTTTGGATGAAGTAAGTTTCTTAATAAATTAAATCATGCAGTATTCTAATATTCTGACTAAGTAAGATATAGTGTTTTTAATATCGGAATTAAAACCGGCATGTAGGTACTTGAACTCGGTTGTGATCCCCGCCGAGACCAATAATCCACTTCCTCAATACGGATTCATGTGCCCAAATGTTTTATCTATGCATATCGAGATGTTTTCGTATGAAGAACGTGTAAATTATATTGCTGGGGAATTGGCGAAAAACAATAAGCTCATTTTTGCCCCTTATAATGAAGCCGGGTAATATATAATTAATATTACGATTCCAAATACAATTGCATTTTTATATGTTTGGTTATGATGCATGTTGTGCTTGTTAATAATGATGTGTCTCTCGATCTCTAGGAGACATTGGGTGCTAGCAGCGATCAATCCGACCACGAAGAAAGTATTTTGGTTGGACTCTTTGCATGGACAACCATCCGAGACCTTTAAGATGTTGATTATTAAGTAAGTTTATAATACGTACTGATGATGATTTGGCACATATAATATTAAGTTAGTAGTTTATTATTATTAAGTAAGTTTATGTGACTTTCGGCCTCTTTCCTTTTTTAAAGGGCCTTTGAGAAGAAAAGAGCAACCGGCAATCAACCGACAGAATATTCTGATGATGGCCCTACTTTTATTACGATAACAGGGGTACGTACGCGCAAATACAATACCTTAATAATTAAGTGCATTAAACTAATTACGCATATACATCTGTCTTTTTTAATTACGCATTAAACTAATTGGTAATTGCCTTCTCGTCTCTTCGTTTATTATGTAATAATAGGTCCCTAAACAGCCGGATAGCATCCAATGTGGATACTACGTTTGTCGTTTCATGTTGGAGATTATTAGGCGAAGATATATCAGCATTCCAGAAAGAGTTAGTAGTTTAATGTAGCTATTATTTACTTTTTTTCATTAGAGCTGATATCTTTTCTGCTATATATATATGATCGATGTTGCTAATTATGTATGATATGCCTATACTGTTGTTACCCTACTGATCGATGTCTTTTATTTGTTTTATCCGCAGTATTCAATCAACACGCCACATGTCCCTGAGTACACTAAGCACAATATAGACGAGGTAAGGGACTTGTTGGGCAAATACGTCCTTGAACAAACAAAGAATAAATGAAACTTAGATTAGTTTGGAAGCAGATAGGGAACTTTAATTTGTAGAAGTCATTAATTAGAGCAAGTTGTAAGTATGAATTGCTCTAAAAGAGATCATTTTGGTTGTATATACCATTTTGCTGCTGCTGTACATGAATTGCCATGTACATGAATTGCCCTGTACATGAATTGCTCTGATATATATATATAGATATATCATTTTGCTGCTTCTGAAATTGGTTTATGATGCGTGCTGCTGCTGATTTATGCAGGATTTTCAGTGGTGGCAGGGGAACAAATTACAATTTTTTCAAAAACAATAATAAAAATAATAACAACGGTTTTTCAAAATTCATTAAAAGCGTTGTAACATATTTCCCACCAAAACTTATCATACCTTTAACAACGGTGTATTATAGAATACCTGTTGTTATTAAAACTTTCCACAACGGCTTCTTTATTATACTCCGTTGTAATTAACTATATTCACAACGGGTTTAAAAAAAATAGCGTTGTTATAATATTTCCCACCAAAACTAATCATACCTTTAACAACGGTTTAATTTAATAGAACCGTTCTCGTATCTTTCCCACCATAATTATTCACACGTTTTAACAACAGTTATCTAGTAATAACAACGACTTCTTACCGTTGTTAAAACTATTCACAACGGTATTTTCATTAAATCGGAACCGTTGTTAAAACCTTTAACAACGGAGGCTTTAACAACGTCCGCTTTTTAATATTACAACGGTTTTTAACCGTTGTCATTTCCTGTTTTTGTAGTAGTGTAAATACGATATTTAAATGACAATATTGAAAGGCTATCTAACTAGACTAATAAACTAACTAATAACAATAATGTAAACTATCTAAGAACGGAAATAGAAAGACGATAAAGTAAATTATCTAGATAACAATAAAATAAACTATCTAAAACGGTAAAGTAAACTAACTAATCAAATTGACATAGTGAAAGAGAAATACATGTAAAACTAATTAAAAGTCTCATAGATACCAATATTAGAATTACTATGATTGTCTAGGCCTTGTAGCGGTATATTCCTTTCAGATTCGTACCGACCTTTTAGTGGGTCCTAACGTCCTTTCAGCATGGTTAAGTCACTAAACCCCTATTGGCAGTCCTAATTCCCATCTCAACTCTCGTTATAAAGATAGAAATTGACTAATACAAATAATTGTTTATGGCCACTAAACATAGTTATAGAATTTGACACGACCAAAGGAAGAAACAACTAGATGGTTCAAATGGTATCTACTCTTCTTTTAATTCATTTAACTCGTAAATCATTTCAAATATTACAACTCTATTTATTTTATTTACACAATGATAATTTTACAATATTAGAATTAATCTAATTTATATGATCATGTGATTAAGTAAATTAACAAGAAAAAGATGTATGAAATTAAACTATGAAATATAAATACTAAAGTGATTATGGTGATTATGTTAATAATGATTCTAGTGATAATTTTTAGGATTATATGATTAGGTAAAATATAATGTGACATGTTAACTAATATTTCGGTTTTAACTAGATTAACTTTAGATTGATTTTCTAACAACAACAATATTATGAGAATGATACTAGTGAGATTATAATTCATGATGGTTAAAATTGCATAAGTAAATCAAGGATAGAGAATTACCGTAATTGGAATGCGATTATGTAAGAAATAAAGTAAAGAACAATTATCCAACCCAATAACAAAAACTTATAAAAATAGTAGAGACACACTAAGAAATAAAATATATTCTAAACTTGTGAGAAAGAAATAAACTACTAGATTATTATGCTCTAAATTGTTTATGAAAGTATGTAAGTTGATGGTAAAGTTGATGATAAGTTGTGTGATGATCATTGGCTTTTATAGGGCTGCATGGCTGCTGATCCCTCGTCCAAATTCATACCCTAGTCAAAGCATTAATGTACTCATTTAAGCTCGGTTGAAGAAGAGCCAAGTAACGTCCACTTGCAGAAATACCCGATCGGGTAAATGGTAATCCGATCGGGTAAGTGTGCAAGATGGATTCTTCCGTCTTTTCGTCTTAGGCACGGAATCCTATGCCTTGGTCTTGGTCAATGCAATACGGAATTGGGCTTGGGCTGATCTTCTTTTGGCTTGGGTTGATATTTCCTTTTGAGTTCAAAGCCAAAGTCCAAAATAAATCTAATTGAGGAAGGATGTAGCGGAATCGTAATCAAATCGTGAACTGGCTATCATCAATTCCTTGAAAACTCGTATCCTAGTGCCCTTGCTCCATAAAGTAGGAAAATATAGCAAAACCGCTTCATTTCCTATAAAACGAGTCAAAACACGCAAAACAACTAGAATAGCAATATTAGCTCGTTAATCACTTAACAAAGTGCATAAATCGTATGGAAACCGAGCTAAAACGGGGGATAAATTAGTACAAAATATCATTTATCAGGTAGCGGCAACAAAATGAATAAATTTAATCAATAACAGTATCATTAAGTAAATTCTTCATGCAAATATATTTTCATACATGATGCAAATGTTTGACCACAACAAGATCTTACTAGGTTACATATTGATTATTTTGAAAGAAAGGTTACGGAGCTACATATACCATATATATAGTCAAATTCGGACCAAACTAAGTTACAAATTGAGTAATCAATAATACCTACAAAATAAATGTTAGCAGCTACAAAATGAACAAAATTAATCAATAATAGTATCATGAGGTAAATTCTGAATGAAATATAATCTCATACAAAATGTAAATATATGGCCACAACACAATCATACTAGGTTACATATATTGACCTTCCTAATATATACAGAATGGAAATATGTGGTTGTAACAACCCGAAATATACCCGATTTTTCTAGTAAAAATATTTACTAACACTTTTCAGTAGAACTTAAGTTTTTAAAATAGGAATTTTTGTTCCGAGTCTTATTTTGAAATTCCCCCGTTCGTATTTGGAATTTTTGAGAGATTTTTCGTATTGGAATTTTTGAGGAGATTTCATGAAAAAGACCGTTTTTGGTAGTCTTGACTTTCTTGACTTTTAACGTCTTTGACTTTTCTTGACTTTTAAAAGTTGTCAATTTACTTTTCTTTACTTGTAAAGTCGTCTTATTAAACGTTTCTGGAACTTTTAAGCCATTTTGACTTTTTCCGACTTTTTAGTCGATTTTGACTTTCGTTGACTTTTCCCGACTCGTCTTGCGATTTTGAAGACCGAAATTTTATGTAAAAAAATTATATTTTTGATTTATTTTTATTTATATTTATTATGATTTATCATAATTTAATATAATTAATTTGAATTTGTTTGGAATTTAAAGAATAACTTATACGGTTTTTAATCGAAAGTCATTTAACTATTCCCGACGCATCGTAAAGCGCGCAACAAAATCGAAACTCGACTTTGGCATGAGTCACACGCCATGTCATCGTTTTCCACTCACAACTAGATATTTTATTTGTTTTGATTAAACAAATCATAATATCTAGATATTTATTAACTTTATCGATCCGTTAACGAAAATTACGCAAATCGATAAATCAGCCCCGATTGCTCATCAAGCCACACGGCTCCATCTCCTCTTTTTGTCCTTGATATTTTCTTTCTTTTCATTATAATAACATAATATCTTGATATTAACTTTATCGTAAATTATATTTAATCGTTTACCGTAAAATAATTATTAAACGCGAGTCAATTACGGAACAACAATTTGAAAACTCAACACCTTTATTTGTCTATAAACTCACGTCCAACTCCACTCCACTTTACTCACAAACACCTTTTCACTTTTCAACAAATCAAATAAAGATCAAAATATCCCTTTCTTTAATCGTTCTTCGTGTTCTTCATCGTTCATCAATTGTTCTTCATCGTTCTTGAGCAAAACCTCCATAAATCCTTCATTTCTTAATTAAATCCTTCCTAATTTATATTTCTAGGATCTCCTCTTCGCTCTCCATCTTCTAGTACGGTTTATTTTCAATTCCGTCAAGATCGTTTTCAACATTTAATTATGGAAAATTTAGTTTAAGGTCTAATAATTGTTTTTCTTGTTATTTCTTATAGGGGAAGAGTTTGAAGACGAATTTGGAGACTCTTATATATTAGGGGAAGATTAGAAGACGGGTTTCTTAGTTTATACTTCTTATTTTGGTGCTAATTGATTTTCTAGCTAAGGTAACGATTCCGAGTTACTCGACGAATAGATGTTACATACCTTAGTAGCTTTTGTTTTCTTTAGTTTTTGGTTCATCTTTAGTTGTTGTGTATGGTTTACGGTTTTTGATTAGTAACATGATAAGTAATCCTTTTTATATGTTGTATGGAATTTTCATGTGGTTTAGTGTTCTTGATGATTTGGGATGATCTATTTATAATCATGATTTAATATGCATGATGGTTGAATTGGATGTTAAAAATGGATGTTGTTAATTAAAATGATGTTAGGATTAATTTGGGGTGGTTGTTGTGGTGGCCATTGAAGTGGCCGGTTATGGTGGTGGCTGAACCGGCCGGTTCAGGCTGGTCAGACCGGTCCAGGCCGGTCCAGACGGTCTGGGTTGGTCATTGGTGGGTCCGGGTTTTGGTCTTTGGGTTGTGTCGATGTTTGATTGTTTAATTGTTGTTTGACGGGTTTTAATTATGTTAAAGCATGCGGGAATTAATTAGAAACGGTTTTGAGTAAAACCGTTAAAAGAAAAGGCCAAAACAGCCATTTTAGCCAAATCAGGCCGTGAGGCCCAAATCAGGCCCATGTGGGTCCGGCCCAATTCAGCCCGTGGGTCCCACCTTGGGACTCGGGTCGGTTTTTGAGTTATCGTCATTTTTATCGTGTTTTGTAATATTTAGCAAGTGGGAAATATTAATAAGTAAAATATTTAATTAAAAAGGTTTTCATAAAATTATTATTTCTCACATGTTAGAAATTATAATACGAGATTTGTTTACGTTGAAATCATTTAAGTCAAGCGGGTTTTGGGTATAATATGATAATTCACATGTTAGAATTTTCAATAAAATAACATGTGATGAATATGATGATTGTATGTTCAAGCCTCGATGGCTAAGACTCTGTTGCTAGCCGGTTTGGCCAAACGGGTTTGGTCAAACTAAGATCTAGTCAGCCCCGATTGGACTGATGACCCGTCGCGGGACTAGGGTCGGGGGTTTGTCTTCAGGTAAGGTTTTATTAGAATGAATGAATTAGCCTTAGTAGATATGAGGCGATATGATATTTGATTATGATTTATATGCAGTAGTCACATGATAGGATGTTTTTCCCGTGACTGCTTTATTGTATGGTTGGTGTCGTGTTGACTAAGTACCCATAGAGAATTATGAGTATATGGCGTCTTGACCATTCTAATTCTAAATGAGTATCTTGGACCATGACATTGATAGGCCTTACCAACTGTAACGAGTATATGTTCACCACTGATAGCGTTTGTGTCACTGGCCTGGGCCTTTTGATACCAAGCCGGGGGCATGGCATCCTAAGAGTTTCCACTTTGGGGAAAGGAGCCAGCTTAAGTACTAGCCATCTCTGCTTAGGGGGTCGCCTAGCAGAGTTTCTCATGTACGGTTATGTAATGAGACAGGGAATGGGTTAGCTGTTGTCGCTAGGTCTGATCAGTTAGGGCGTAGGATGTTTTCCTACCTTGTGGTAAGA
>JAIUZE010008747.1:0-70453 GCA_022085475.1 Heliosperma pusillum | reverse complement strand
TTGTATAGGCACGTACTATCTTTAACGAGCATATGGAGTTCACAGCTTGATAGCTTTTGTGTCCCGGCTTGGTGGGTTTATATCCAAGTCAGGGCATGGCTGCCTGATCCGTTGTGGGACTGGAGTCAGCTTAAGTACTAGCCATCTCTGCTTAGGGGGTCGCCTAGTAGAGTTTCTCATAGACGGTTCTGTCATGGGACGGGGAATGGAATAGCTGTTGTCGCTAGGTCTGATCAGTCTAGGACTAGGATGTTTTCCTACCTTGTGGTATAGCCTCGAGTTACAGAAGTCGACTATTGACTGGACAAGAACTGCTGCCTGTTTGTAGAAGTATCAGTCTTTCATGTTTGTATGATTCTATGAATCTTAGAAGGTGAGATGCAAGCCGGCTAAGGTTGATAGAGTTTGGATTAACGGTTGTTAACTGATTCACATGATTACGTGTTGATTAGGGTTTGAGTGTATCAGGCCCATGTTACATGGTAACCGCTGAGCCAGCATACCAGCTTCCCTACCTCGGGTTATAGTTTATTATCGGTTTCACATGATAGCTTTCATATGCTAGGTTATATGTTAGTTGTTTGTTTCATAACATGAAAAGCATATCTTATATGTTAAGTTTTGTATTTTCCATATACATTGCTTTTATGTTATTCATGTTTAATTAAACTCGACATTTCGTGGCTTGGAGAACTCGGAGTTACTCCCCACTGACTGTGGCTTCCGTGTTTATATTTAATGCGGTCGAACAGGTGGTGTTGCATATTTGGGTACATGGACGAGCTAGCGAGCGAAGTATTTACCTTGGACCTATATTCGGTTCATAGTTTGTATATTATTGTACACACTTTTATTTCCGTATTTATACGGGAGATATGTCTCCCGTCTTGTAGATTTCTTTTGTATAATAGTATTTCCGTTTTGTAATGACTTTTTTATGTTATGACACCTTCGTTATGTATCATTATATTTCGTTTATGTATTTAAATAATTTTTTTTCTTTCCGCAAATTTGAGGGTGTCACAAGTATATTTTAAGATCTTCCAAGATTACAAAAAAGATAATATGTAATATTTTTAATATCACAACTATTATTTACGTAAGAAAAAATTGATTATCAATCTGACAAAAAAATTATAATGCAAAACATTTCGAAACTTATATATTTGGATTCTTAACGAAAAATGCTTTCATTAGAGTATAAATTTTGTATTTTTTACTACCATATCATTTATAAGATCATATAACTATAACCTATGTATATAAAAATTAAATAAATGACTTTTAAAATATTTTATTATTATTTAAATATTAGTATAATGGTTTAGTAGTATTCAAGAAATAATTAATTTATAGAAAAATATGGTGTAGTACTTAGTATGTTATTTGTCCCACATTGAATAAGAAAGTAGGTGTGATGAATATACTACATATAAAAAGTAGAATTGTCCCACATCGAAAATTTACCTTAAGATATGGTGATCCTATGATTATAAATAGGAGTTATAATTGGAACTTATGTATTCACCCAAAATCTTTTGAGTCTCTTAAGTATTGTCTTAGAGATCTCTTATATTACAAGTTTGTATTATTATCTTTACAATAGTCAAATTTACATCATAAAAAATTAATTTAGGAAAGTTTCATAAATAATACTTTGGATATAAAAAAATTAAGTGGTTTTTAATTATTATATAAAATAAGAATAATATAAATATATATTTTTAAGAAAAAGATGGTGTACTACTTAATATATTATTTTTATTACATTGAAAAATAATGTAAATGTGTTAAACATATTACGTATAAATTGTGAATTATCCCACATCGAAAAAATAAGATAAAGTGGCTAATCCTATGATTATAAATAGGTGTCGTCCTTAAACCTTAGGTATTAAACCCAAATTTTTTTGAATCTCTTAAAAATTGTCTTAGAGATCTCTTAAAAGTTTGTAGATGTGATGAATATACTATGTATAAATAGTAAAATTATCCCACATCGTAAAATTAACATAAGGTGGGTGATCCTATTATTATATATAGGAATTATCCTTTGACCTTATATATCAAAGTAAAATCTCCTATAATTATATATAGGAATCATCATTTGACCTTATATATCAAAGTGAAATCTTTTAATTCTCTTAAGTATTGTCTTAGAGATCTCTTAAAAGTTTGTGTATTATTATCTCCACAATTGTTAAATTTAAATCATCAAAAATTAATTTAGAAAAGTATTATTAAAAAAATTTAAGTATCATTACAAAATTATGAAGATAATATAGTTACATTTGTGGTAAAAAAAAACCTTAAAAGTATATAAACTCATACTATTTATTTGCACATACTTGGTGTAATTTTTAAAATATTATTTGTCCCACATTTAAAAATAATGTAGGTATGGTGAATATATTACTTATAAATAGTAGAACTATCCTACATCAAAAAATTATCATAAGGTGGGTGATCTTATGATTAAAAATATAGGAATCATATTTGGAAATAAAGTTTCAACCCAAAATCTTTTGAGCCTCTTACATATTGTCTTAAAGAGCCCTTAAAAGTTTGTATTATGATCTAAATTATAGTTAAATTTACATCATTAAAAATTAATTTAGAAAATTATCATAAATAATAATTTTGATGATAAATTATTTAATGTGTTATTTGAATAAAAATGTAGCTATGATGACTGGTGAATATATACTATGCATAAATAGTAAAATTGTCCCACATTGAAAAATTATTATAAGGTGGAGTGATCATAAATATGATCATCTTTTTTATATTGTTAATAAAAGACTTTTAAAATATAATAAGTGACCTTTAAAATATTCTTTTATTATTCTAATATAGAAAAAGATGGTGTACTATTGAGTTTTTTTATTAGTCCCACATTGAAGAATTATGTATATATGGTGAATATATTACATATAAATAGTAAATTGTCCCACATCAAAAAATTACTATAACATATGGTGATTCTATGATTATAAATAGTAGTCATCCTTGAACTTAGGTATAAACCCATAATTGTTTAAGTCTCTTAAGTATTGTGTTGAAGAGTTCTAAAAATTTGTATTATAACCGTCACAATAGTGAAATTTACATTATTAAAAATTAATTTAGAAAAGTATCATAAATAATAATTTTGACGATAAACTACTTACTTAATGTATTATTAGTCTCACATTGAAAAATAATGTATTTGTGATAAATATATATACTAAGTGTAAATTGTAAAATTATCTTATGTCAGAAAATATCATGAGGTGGAGTGATAGAAAATATGATTATAAATTGGAGTCATTTTAGTCTCTTAAGTATTGTCTTAATGAACTCTTAAAAATTTGTATTTAATCTCCACAATAATGAAATTTAAACCATCAAACGTAATTTAGGAAATTTAGGAAAGTATTATATAAGTAATAATTTTGATGGTGAACTACTTAATAAGTTATTTGTCCCACATTGAAATATAATACAAGTATAGTAAATATGCTACGTATAAATAGTATAATTGTCTCACATCGTAAAATTATCCTAAAGTGGGGTGATTCTATAATTATAAATAGAAGTCATCATTAGAACTTAGATATCAACCCAAATCTTTTGAGTCTTTTAGATATTGTCTTAGAGAGCTCTTAAAAGTTTGTATCCACATTAGTGAAACCTAAATTATCAAAAATGAATTTAGGAAGGTATCATAAAAAATAAAGTGAAAAATCTTTTATTTATCTCAATATACATTTCCTATATTATATTCAAGTGATGCTTATAATTTTTATATAAAACCTTTTACATTTCATTTCACAAAAAAAATATTGTGAAAATGAGTCGTCTTTCAAAGTTAGATATTCACTCAAAATCTTTTGAATCTCTTAAGTATTATCTTACAGAACCCTTAAAAGTTTGTATTATTATCCCTGCCTTAATGAAATTTACATCATCAAAATTAATTAAGGAAAATATCATAAATAAAAATTTAAGAAAATATCATAAATAATAATTTTAATGGTGTACAACTAAATATGTTATTTGTCCACATTGAAAAATGTAAGTGTGATGAATATACTATGTATAAATAGATGAATTCTCCCACATCGGAGAAATATCATAAGCTGGAGTGATCATGCGATTATACATATATAAGAGTCATCCTTGGAATTAGATATCAATCCAAAATCGTTTAAGTCTCTCAAATATTGTTTTCGAGAGCTCTTAAAATTTTGTATTAATTATGAAAATAATCTAATTATAAGATTCGTAGTAAAGAAAATGTTATCATTATAGTATAAAATCTCATATTATTTGTACATACTTAGTGTAATTCTTAGTATGTTATATATCCCACCTTGAAAAATGATGTAAGTATGGTGAATATACTAATACCTATAAATAGTAGAATTGCCTCATATCGGACAATTACCATAAGGTAGGGTGATCAACAACAAAATCTTTTGATTCTCTTAAGAATTGTCTTAGAGAGCTTAATTTTTAGTTACCTTGGATCATTTTTCGAGTCATATAGATCAAATATAACTTGATTCCTGGCAAGGTTGGTAAAATATGTTTAAAATGGAAGTTGAATCAATATATTAATATTATTTTCTTAAACATTACGGAGTATATTTTATTATAGTCTTAAAATTTCAAAAGTTTATTTTTACAAGTTAATTGTTATAGGAAAATTATGAAAATGACATTAACGTAGACCCGTGCATCGCACGGGCATGAAATCTAGTAATAAATAAATAAAGGATATCAAATATTCATACGAATTTTGAATGGTTTTACAAATCAGTTGTGGACCTACTGATTTTGTTGGGAAACTAAAGTCGAGTAAATTAGTTCGTTCCAAGCATCAGGAACACCAGGAAGGCACCAGTGACTACAATCTTGCTTCCTAGTCGAAACTCTTGTTCCTTCGGCCCTCACCTTCCCATAGATTGACGGGTGGCCATCCTTGCGAAAATTTGTTAACCTTGTTACATTGAGTAAAACAACAGGAATCTTCATTTGTTTGATCACTTCTTCAACTATTTTCATTTTTAGTGGATAAGTGTCCAGGAATGCTCCGCTTTGTATTGGATCCTTTTCGCCATTGCATGTACCACCAGAGTCCCAATCTCCACCCCTATGACCCAAAGAAAAAACCACGATAAAAGGTTTAAATCATACGGGGTATGTCTAAATGTCCAATAGTTCAATTTTAATCAATCTGATTGGACAAAAGAAGACCTTAAGAAGTAGGCACAAAAAAAGTGTATCAAGTAGACATGTCAAAGGGGTCGAGCGAGTCGGGTAAATACGAGTCATTGGTCGCGAGTCGGGTTAGGGACAGGGTCAATATACGCGTCAAAAATAGTTTCTAACGTCTTTTTTTTTTACCATTGTTTAAGTTAAAAAAAAAACTAATAACTATTTTATTATTAAAGGTTATAAAAGTTATATAAAATTATTTTTTAATAATGTTTGTAAATTAGAAGTACTAAAACTAATAAATAATTTTGACACTAGGAGAGATAACGAGCCGAGCCGAGCCCGAGCTTGGCCTTGCTCGGCTTGTGCTCGTGAATCAAAACTCGTGATCTCAAGCTCACCCAAGCATGAAAAAATTCAGCTCATCACCATGCTCGCGAGCTTAACGTGAGCTTTCCGAGCTCGAGCCAACTCAAGCCTATATATAATTGTCAAAATTATTATTTTTTTATCCTTTTAATATTTTCAATTTAATATAAGAGTTTAAAACTTTTAATTTAATATAAGAATTTAAAGGTAAAGTATAAAATTATTGGGCAAATCAATAGAACATTTAATATGGTTGTACAAAAATATAATCATAGGTAAATATTTTTATAAAATAAAACCAAGATATTATGTTATCGTACAAGTTCAATTCGAGTCAAGCTGCTTGTAAGCTTTTTTTCGGACAACGTTAGCTCGACTTGACTCATTAAGTTATCAAGCCAAGCCCGAGATCGAGCCGAGTCCAAGCGGGATTCAAGAAGTCATTTCGGGCTTGTGTCAAACGGGTCAAGGGTTGAGATTTTCTGGTCTTGACCCTGGAAAAAGGGGTCATAACGCGTCGGGTTTACGGGTCAAGTCGGATTTGAACAGGTTTACTAACGAGTATTTGGGTAGGGATTGTTAAGCAGTTAAGGGTAGGTTTCATGGAGTCATTATCTGGGTGTAGCTATTACTATTTGTTCATATTAATCATTTCGGATCGGATCATCTTGTGGCCTGGTGAATTTATCTACTATGGAGTGTTCTTTCAGGGTTGGGCTGGGTCAGTTCTGCTAAGTTTAGTTTCATACAGGTCAGATCAACATAACTATGTTCACAAAAATAACAAAGCTGTGATCACAATTGCAGAGATGATGAGCACAGGACACAGGTATGGTTGTTGAAGTACCTGTAGTGAGCAGAAGAGTAAGCACGATAGAACACAGTTTGTCTCGCAGGGTTCATATTTTCATCAATCCATTTCCCCCATGTCTTTAAGGCCCTCCTGTATGCCTCAACCGAATCAAATTTGGGGTAGACGTGGTCACCTTCTTTGAAGTAATTTTTCCTGCACTAGGAAACTACTATGTGGGAAACACAGGAAAATAACAGCCCGCTTTTAATATAGGAGATTCATATCAAGTAGATATTATGCAAAGCCTAGCTCAAAAGTTATCGCATGAAATGTTTGTGCAAACCATCAGGTTTAGTCCAGATTCGAGCCAGGTAAGATCACAAGAGAGATAAAGCTCGTGCATCTGAGTTTGAATAATGCCCCAAGATCTCGGGCCTGAGACCTCTGGCAAGACCAGATCAACTTCCCACCAGTTGATTAAGCAACTCAGGGTACAAGAAACCAATATTCAACTAAAGGAAAACACCAACTAGTCACAATAAGGCATACATACTAACAAAATATGATGCGTGAATAGTTTTCGGAAGTTCCAATGTTCCATTAGTTATCATAGGCATTTGCCACTAGCCTTATAGTTTTAATTTTTAATTTTTCTTTACAGAGTATTGAGGTCCATGCTGAGAAAGATTGCATACCTACCCTCTCGATGTCTTGCCATGAGTCCACCAGTGGCCAGTATTAAAGACAAGAATGTCAGCTCCTTTCCATTTTTTAGCTGTTTTGTCAATCTTATCGATCGATAGAGTTGGGTTTGAGTTTCCCTGCCCGTTAATTCGTGTTCCTTCCTTCACGAGAAAGTGTGACCTGACGAACTCTATTGTGCAATTATAATCCTGATAAAGAAGAGTTCATATTGACAACTATTAGAAAAACCTAAATGTTATGCAGTGCGCATATAACTAGAAGATTGACAGATTTCTAATAAGCTTAGCTGCAGAAGGATTTGACACTGTCCAAAACTATCTCCCTAAGACTAAAATTTAATATTCTAAACCAAACATGAATTTCAAAACCTGCTTGTCAATAGATGAGAAGTATTAGAGGCAAAAAGTTGACGTGGATTAACATATATGTATGATACATTTTGATTGTGTGTTGCTTCTCAGACACATACAACACTCACCCTGGCACGACACGATACTCCGACGCTTTACTAGGCTTAAAACATAACATGGTTTTTGAAATAACCGAATTTGACCTGACACAAAATCACGTCCATCACTTGCATCCGGATCTAACTAGGGTTCAAAATCGCGGTCTAACTAACATAGATCAGCATTCAGCATGGCAAGTCACATAATTATATAGTAGAAATAGAGATGTTCAAGTTACCACAAACTTGAAGATGTAAAAACCTCTCCCCTTGGTAATTTTGTAACCATGGACTTCATACATTTTGCTTTTATCATGTAGGCCTTCACGAAGGAGGCATAGCATAGACTCAAACTGGTTTCGGTTCATTGAATCTCCAACAAGCATCAACCTTTTACCCCGAAGTTTGACCAAAAAGTCTGTTGCATTGAACCTGCAACAGAACCAGAAAATGAGGCAGCAGGTTCTAGAGTCTATGTAGTGTCGAGATCATACAATTTATCGGGCAATTTAAGGGAGCTCTTGAGACATACAATTTATCGGGCAATTTAAGGGAGCTCTTGAGACATGGGGTAATGTTGTTGTAGAGTTACAATATAAATGGCATATTTCAGTTACCAATGTAACTTTTTTGTCCTATATTTCCTTTTTTAAATATTTTTGTCCTAATTTGTGAGCAAACAGTCAAACTGTGACAATATAAATGAGATTAAGAAAAAAACGGAAACCTAAACAAGGACGATACATTGCACATTATGATCGATACCAATGAACCACTTGAAACCAGGACGATAACTCGATTAATTTGGAGTACATAGATTAAACGATATGAATTATGCCATGGCATTAAGTGTTGTTGAATACTAAACCAATATTTTGCAATATGTAGAGAACCTTTCAAAAATAGCCGATTAGATGGCACTTGCCAAATACTCGCCGAAGATGACCAATTCAAGACTGATAAGTAACCAACACAACTGATATTAAACCACTACAACTTACTAATTAAAAACAAGACACGATACGCTGCAGAATGTCTGCGCCATCATATCATAGTATGCTAACAGATTAGACAGCCATACCGCATTTTTAATACCATCACATCATAGTATGTCTGCTGGAATATGGAAGAGTTGTATTGTTAAAACAAAAATTCTACTTGACCCGCTCTGGCCATTTCATCACAATGCCAGTCACTAAATTTCGTATCATAAACTAGTCGTTAGAATACAGTACGGTCTTATGGAAAATCACATCATCATATGGGAGGTCTACCCTGAAAAAGGCACCAAATCCCTGACGGAATAAAAAACATGCCATAAATATTCTTGTCTCTAGGTTCACAGTCGCTACAATTTAAATAAGGAAAAAAGATTCTTACTGTTTAAATAAAATAATTGCAACATAGACGACAAGTGATGATACCAAATCTAAGAATATAGAGTCTTGACGTCTAGTACTGTTAATAATATCAGTTTGAGTTATATCATAGCTAACTTGCCATTGCATTTTCAAAGAGAAAATTACTTTCATTTCCAATGGAGTCAAAAAGGTCTGAGGTAATACTCTTTTGTTTTGGATTATGATGGGCGTGACGGTTGCAGTCTTTCGATGCAACTATCACTATGGATCGCCATAAACAACTTTTTTCTGTTGTTAACAGAGGGGCCAACTGCGTAGATCTGACCCCTTGAAATATTGAAGTAATGTTATTGCTTATCACGTCAATACTCCATTGTGCATTACTCACACCATAGGCCTGATAATCAAATCCAGAAATTAAACTTTGGTCACTATATGCCATCCATATTTACTTCCAAACCTATGGGTATTAGTATAAACTGGTTTGATCATTCTCGAACCCACAGAACCTTGGACCCTGCTTATTCAATGCAGCTAAAAGAGAAGCACAAATATCAAATTAGTTTCAACTAAATCAATTAGCGGCCCTCCTACTGCACCATGGATTCTTTATTTCAGAAGAAATACCATCACTATCTAAAAAAAATGTTGTTTATGAGAGAGATAGCAGATTAAGCATATTAGAGGCCTCTGCTCAGGTTGAAGATAATTGACTGTTACGGGGATTATGAAAATGAAAGCAAAGGGAATGAGGAATTAAGAGACGGTAAAGAAGGAAGGAAGAAAAGGTAGCGGTCAGGTGGAAATTTATTATTCTCATATGGAAATAATGTATTACCTCAAGGGATAAGTGGGTAACTATTATCTCTTCTATGGGGTAATTTTACCCTCTCTTCCTACCTTTCTCTATTTGTATGCACCACCACTACCACCACCACCACCTCCTATTTCCCTTTTGTTTTCGCCTTTATTAACCTCATAACTACTTCCTACCTTTCTCAAACAAGCTCTAATATTTAATTATGACGACTTTTTCCAGCAATGTGCTTGTAGCAAGTCAATCTTCAGAACATGAACAACATAACTATATCATCAAGTGCATATATGATCAAAGACATTCATTGGGCTGCTCGTAGTAATGCCACAAGAACATAAATCGTCAAAATACTAATAAAAAAAAGGCCATGTCTAATTATCTTCTATAACTACATGTTAAGGAGTGCATTAGATTATCCCAAACATGTAAAGCGTTATACTTCATGATGCAATCAGCAATGCCCTAATTCTCCTATGAGACAGTCTCGTGATAATGTTATTGTGAGACTTCACATATTATTTCTTTTTTCCCTTTTTTATTCTTTTCACTAGTTGTCAGTGTCTTTTTTAGTTCGTCTCACAATACTTTCTTATGAGACGGTCTCCCGGGAGATTGGAGCGAACAAAGTTCAGAAGACATGGGAATTATGTGACTACCCTAAAACTTACCTACATATGGCTACACTAAGTAACTACCCCGCCTTCAGAATACCGATGATCTTCACTTATAATCAAATATATGCAACCGCAAACACATAATCCTGTTGACGTTATATAATCTAACCTATTCCTCCCTTCGAACAGGTTATTTGTTTACCATTTCCATTTTAGCATGTATTAATCATTTGTTTACCTTTCAATATTAGGTAGATAATCTATGAATAATTTGATCATCCAAAGGGACCATTGTCCACTTGTCATTCACCAAGTATAACCACAAGTACACAAGTGGTGCCCTACAATTTCCTTAATAATCGTGTCAAAAGCAAAGGTAAACAAATAAACGGGACGGAGGGAGTACTAAATATCACATTGTTAAATCAAAGAAAATGATAAATTCGAAAAACAGTTGAGTGGATAATATAAATAAAAAGAAATAAAAGAGATAAAATAGGACCTAGGAAGATGACAATCATTAGGCTTCCACCTCCAGTTCAAATAACCAGAATCAGGTCTACCATTACTCTGACAATCAAATGCATCATCAACATATGGACATGAACCTGCCTTGTAAACTGGGTACTCCTCAACTCTAACCCATTTTCCCATATACAAATTACATTTCTGCCCTTTTTTAACTTTTTCAACAAACCCTTTATCATTTACCAATCTCAGATCTTTATTTTCATCTAGTAACAGTTTTTCTGGACTAAAGTTTCCATCTTTATTTTCATTTTCATTGATTTCTGAAATGGGTAACCCTTGAATATTTTTATTATCATCTTTAAATTCTGGTTGACTAATATTGTTGGTATGAAAATAAGTGTGATTTTGCCAGTTATCTGATGTGGGTATTTCTGTGGTATAATTAATATTGATGGTATTGTTGTTAAAGTTAGGAATCTGAGAGGAATAAGAGAAGATATTGTTGTAAAGAGAGGGAGAGAGGATTAGATTGAGAGTGTTTTGATTGTTAAGAAAGACAAGGAAAACAACAAGGAAAGAGATGAGAAAGAGGATGGTTGAGAATGTAGTTAAACAATGTTGTCTCTTGTGTTGGGGAAATGTTTCAGCCATTTAGGAAAACTTTAACTTCAAAAGCTCACTACTCAACTTTATCTTTCATTCTTTTAATTTCTAGTTTTTTTTAACTGTTAACCGTTTTCGTGTTAGATCACAAATCCAACCGACTTGCCTCGCTCATTCAGCCCATTTAGGAAAACTTAAACTTCAAATGCTCAAAAACGTCAAGTCTTGCTTATTAATAAACCGATATGTACATATTTAAATAAACTGAAAAAATAAATAAACAACATGTACTTTTGTCCTAAATATTTATATTTATAAAAATAAAAATAACCTGAGATATCGTCCACATAATTACTATAAAAAGAACATAAACCCGTATAAGTATAACTAACATACTACCATACTTTGTAAAAAAAACATACTACCATACTAAAGACATCAAGGCAATTATAAAAAAAAATGGGCTAAGCCAAACATCCTATAACCCTCCGCCCAACAATTGCATTAACTCAAACTGATAATTGGTTAAAAGATGACACGACCCCGAAAAACCAACTGAAATCCGCCTGTAAATAACGCGAAAATAACCCGATTTTTCAACTCGAACCGGAAGACGACCTGATAATAACCCGAACATTTGGGTTTAAGACCCGTCTGACCCGTGACCCGGCCCAAAAATAGGTAAATTTATTTAAAAGTTGAATTTTAAAAATAATATAAAATGATAAAAGTAATTAAAACTTCAAATATTTTGAAATAAAATATGCTTAAGTTTATTTAAAACATATTTTTAACACATAATTAATTACTAAAATGATTACCGTATGAATATAATTAGTGTTTGTGACGTACATGTAACAACTGATCAATTCAATACTTCGTCTAATGATGCGATATTGAATATATCAAACAAATAAATGCATATTCTTACTTATATGATATATTAAAGTAGATAAATATAAAAAAACAATAATAATTATATGTTTATAAGTAATATTAACATTTATAATAATGCGTTAATCAGACCCTTTGGACCCGAAACCCAAAATATGACCCAACACATGTATAAATCCGACCCGTATCACCTGTATTTTACAAACTCAAAACAGACACAACTCGTATTTTACCCGAATCCAAAATTGACCAAACGCATAGCTCGCCTGCCAGACCCGTTTATCAGATATACACCCAACCCTTTTTACAGGGTCAACCATGCATCTATCCTCGTGGGCAGATATACTTAAAGCGACACCGACCCGACCCACTAGATCCAATGGATCCAAGATAAGTTTTTTTCTTATATGTGAATATAAAACTATAAGTCAAAAATCTTATTAAATATTCTTATTTATATATTATATTTTAAATAATAATTTAATATAATTGTAGTACTTTAAATTACAAAGACATTTTAAAAAAATCAGTTTTATGTAACTTATAAATCATAAAATATTAAATCGATTAATAATAATTAAGTTGTATAACTGTTTCGATATAATAAGCGATAAATTTAATTAAGTTCTTAGTACTTTCTCCGTCCCGATTATTTGTTATCTATCTATTTTGGCACAACAACCAATCAAATGAGTAAAAGGAGAGACAAATAATCAAAACTTAAAGAGTTATTTAACATGTCCACTTGCCCATATTATACGTCCACTTGTGTAAACCTTATAAGAAAAACACAAATTCTCATTTACGACGACATTATCCTTCTTAAAGTTAATACGGGGCAAATACATACCAAATCACCTCACTTGTTACCTAGGAAATACCAAAAAAAAAATTATTACCACCATGTGGCAGTATTTGAGTCATCTTAAGCTTAACACGGATAATACCGTCTTAAGCAAGACTTACTTATAAAAAAAATAGATATAGATAACAATTAGGTAATACACTCAATAATGAAAACAGAAAACAACTGACGAGGATGAAATGAGTATCAAATATGATTTTTTGTTTCAAAAATTATTTGTTCTATTTTTAGTAAAAAAAAAAAAGAAGATAGTGTCAAAAACCTA
The DNA here is from genome assembly GCA_022085475.1 of Heliosperma pusillum. Classification (NCBI taxonomy): domain Eukaryota; kingdom Viridiplantae; phylum Streptophyta; class Magnoliopsida; order Caryophyllales; family Caryophyllaceae; genus Heliosperma; species Heliosperma pusillum. Next base: position 57,046 of record JAIUZE010008747.1, on the reverse strand, counting down.
TTCTGACTCTAACCCGCTCGATAACGCGTATGATTGGGTCAGTATTCTAACTGGACTAACATTAATCGAACCTAGACGACGGTTTTATGCCGATAGATAATACAAACATGTATATCTATATATTATAATAAATCTAAACAATAAATCAATTAAATGACATAATATCAACTCATTGTAAACAATTAGAAATCGAGCAAAATTAACTCGTTTCAAAAAAATTTCCCACACGTAAAATGAGCTAAATATGAAAATCTAGCCCTTTGTCCAAAATGTAAAGTATAATAAACCCTGCCATCCTAATTCTCACCTTATATAAATAACTTTACGCAAACCCAAACCCAAACCTTGTAGTTCCATTAATTATGCTTTTATCTCATTAGCACGCCGCCTCTCCCACTTCATTTTCATTTTAATACGCGTTGATTATCTTACTTATTTTAATGACTATCATTCGGCAATGGTTGGCTCTCATTTCTTCATCATTTTCCCTCTAATCGAGTTTACTAACATATTTTTCCTCGCATCTGTAGCATAATTGTTGGATTTGTTTATAATTAAGTAAATATTGTTAATGATAATATTTAATTCAGTTTATAATTAATCCTAATTATGTGGCCCATTTATTTGGCAGTCAAACCCATGGACTAAAATTGTCCTTTATTCACTCCCGACTATCAGTAACCACTCCCACATTCATTTCACGTATAACTGCTCTTTGATGTCAATATCATTATATTAGAAAATACAACTTCATTGATAAGGGTCACCATTACCTACTATCTGTTAAACAATATACACCATCTAAATTAGTGAGTTGAGGGTTTGGAACCGAAGTTAATTGACGAAACGGTTTTCCGAAAAAGGGTCAAAAGGCGGGTTTTATGCAATTGTTGGAGGTTTAATTCTCGATCTATTTTATCGCTTCCGCTATATTTAATTTGTTTTATGTTTATTCAGTAATTAAACATGCATACTAAGACGATTAAGATAAGTTTTACTTATATTTGGTATCCGAGCGAGTAATCGCCTCTGCCTTGTTTGCCATGAATATCTGGATTTTTTTTTCTTCCTGTCAATCTGAATGCCGTTTTAGTATGTTATTGCGTTTTTAATTTGGCATATCATCTTTACGGAAATGGCTGGTTCCAGATTTTGTTGATAAAAATGGCATCTGGTTATTTGGTGTGGTTTATTATAATTGTTATGGAACCATTTGATTTTGGTTTTTGTTTTGAGATTGTCGAAAGGTTGAAGATGAAATTTTACATTGACAAAGAAAGAGACTTTTGGCTTAATTGAATATTGACCAGGGACAAATAATCGTGTACTTATGTTCCATTCGCATGGTTTTGCCTTTTACCCATGTGACACTTATAGTGCTGAGATAATTTCATGTGCATTTTACTCAAGTTGGCTTCCATATGTGTGACTTTATACATTTCTTCTTTCGTCATTGCTTCGACTAATTACGTATGCTTTTTGTTTCAACCGATTCTACTTAATTTGCTTGAAATGATGGTATTATTTTATTTTTGGAATTCCAACAGTATCATTGATATTTGTATTGTGATGTTGTCAAGTATTTGACTTTGCCAGCATGTTTTATGAATTTCTCGATGGTGTTTTTGTCATACTGTAGACTTTATATACATATAGTTAGTATATAAAATATGACAAATGTCAAGTGGTTCAAAATTTTATTAGTTAGTGAATAGCCACAACATCTCTAATTATATAAAATTTTATTTTGGTATTACATGTGGACACTAGACATTTATTGTGATTAATTATACGTAATGTGATGAGACTTAACCACATGAATCTTATTTTATTCGTACGCAATTAATTAGGATGATATATTGAGTCATGTTTCTTGATCTAACCAAAGAAATTAAGAAATGAATATGATTTGATAGTTTTATCATAAAGTTTTAATTTTTTTTTTAATCTAATTTGAGTAGACTTTAGCCACATGCAAGTTTATGTCACTAGATTTGTATAACCATTATTTACATCGGTGTGTTGCGATAAAGTTCAAGTCTAAAATTTTTGTTACTAAGCATGTATATTTTATTTGCAGCAATTTTGCCTGAAAGTTCTATTGATATTGTTGGAAATTAAGGACATACCTTATGCGGAAGCGATCGGATCGTTGTGTTCGCTAATTGCCCACTACTATATATCGTACCTCCAGCGGCTACTAGAGTCCCGGAATATGTCCATGCCCCAAATCTCAAGTTCCATATTGATGGTGTACTTAGCCTCTAAAGATGTATCTTTTGTGTGTATTGTGTGTCCATTAGATAGTCATCTCATTAGCCTTTTCCTTCTCCTTATAATCTCTCCACATAGGAGTTACAAGGGAGATGAAAAGCTTATTTAATCACATACTAAATGTAATTCATTAACTTTTTAAAAGAGTAATTCAATACATGATTAATATGTATTAAATAGTAACATCCACTTTAATGTGGCCGTTACAAACATAAAATTCAATACTCTCACTCGGCCACACAACCGAGTGAACACTGCTCCCACTTGGCCACTCAACCAAGGGATTACAACACTTGATCACAAAGTCAAGATAATTTTTACACTCTATCACGAAGATAGAGAAAACTTAGTAACTTGAATACTCAACCAAGTTTATCATAACACAATACCATATAACAATCTCTAATGCTTCATACGAGAAATGAGGTGTGCGACCAAAACGTAACAAAGTAATGTTATATTAAGTTACCATCAAAACTAACATAACACTTTCACATTATCAATACCGCAAATCATTCAAAACATCACCGTTAGCATACATAATCCCTATATGCTATCATAATCATTTAGTTATATACACAATATAACCCCTGGCCAGGAAATTATGGTGAAGTTGAACTGATCATTCCTTAGACACTAATAATAATCCGTCTCAACTTAACTGCTTTCCTAAAATGATCCATTGAACCTTAATTTTTTAGGTCCTTAGAAGTCATATTAAAGTAGCAACATCAATAATTAACTTCATATCATAGCCCCAAGTCAAAGGGCATCGAACAAAAGTGGACAATACAGTCCATTGGATCACACAGTGACAAAGTAGGGAATCATCAGTCACTCCTAAGGGTCGACTTATAAACACACATAGTATGACATATGTGTCACAACATAGCTCCCACTACGATGGGCATATCACGCTTCTATGTCGTGCGAATCATAAGTCTAGATACTACTCAAGTATCTAACCCAAGCCACTAGATTGATATACTCAATATACAATCTAACACTTGTTATTCGGTTTAAAGCTTTATTTAGTACGACGATAGGGTGTCTTTTCATACTTCGACTACAAAAGTCTCATCCTAGATTTACTAAGGCGACTGTTTAACAAGTCAATATCTTTTCCATAAAACTTATGTACAAAGATAATCCCCAACACTCACTAAGCGTTAAGTGACTCAGTCTCATCTTGCCCACTACCTAAGTGTCAAGGCGATTACCTGTGTGACTAGGCAATCTAACAACTTGGTGATATCTTATGTGTCTCATCATCCAACAAATTCATATAAACATTTCTACAAATTCTTGGTGTCTCAATCCACTCACCATAAGATAGTTTTCGCATTGTAAGGAATACAAGGCAAATGTCTACAAATCTTCGCCAACACTTAGAAACATATCCAAGTGAATAAAAATTGTGGGTCACCTAAACACAAAGTTTGACAAATGTTAAGGCACGAATGACCAATTTATTACCCAAAACTTATTTGGAGCAAGCAAAATTCCTCAAAAAAATATTTAAGGAATCCTCCTCTATACAAAATAAGGAAAAACTCGATCAGCGTCATCCCTCACTCAACCATATTAAGTGATAATGTAAAATTCCTTAACCAATACATCATCTTGTCATAATGTTTAGGAATTGTAAGATCAACCTACAAAAATTTCCTCATTCACACTTTGAACATATTAAAGAGTTATTCGCAACCAACGCATATACTAAGAGTTCTGACTCTAAGTTCAAAGTCGATTTTTCAATTTTAACATAAAATGTTTGAACATATCAAACACTTTACAAAATGACAAAATAATGATACGCACGCATATAGCGCGAATCATCTCAAATGAATAGAAAAAAAATGGTCTCATGATGCTCTTAACATTTAATTATTACCCACAAATGAAATAAAAATAGATTGAAATATGAAAATTAAAGACAATGAACAAATGGAAAAATGCAATCAAGCAGAATAATAAAAGTAACAATTAGTCTCCTGTAAGACGGGTATATCCGTTGTACGAATGAAACGGGTCAAGTAGTTATCATATAGTAATATATGGTAGGGTATAATAATTTTGTTTAAATATAGTGAGCCATCTTAAAAAAGGAAACGTAATCTTTAATAATTACAAATTCCTATTTTCAAGCCCTAGCTAATATCCTTTCCCCATACACTTATTCTGCGTCTGCTTGCATTCTCCTTGAATCACGGTTGAACTTGCTTTCACGCTTCCTCACTCTTCCACGGTTCATATCGCTGCTCTCTACATTACCGTCTTCAACCTCCTTATTTGTGTTTTGTGCTCAGTTCAAGCCTATTTGTAGGTAATTAATTCATTTGTTATAATAATTTTCATTTACAACCCATAGTTAAGGTTTTTTACAAATAATTTGTGAGTTCTATTTTCAAATTTTCAGATATGACGAGGAAGATGGTATCAAGAAAGGGCTTGGTTGAAGCAACTTCGAATGGTGTAGAAGGTATTCTTTCTAAATTTAATTGTAGCGGTTTTTGTTCGTCTTATAATTTAATTTTCGTTATTTTTTGCTTAAAGTTAACGAAAACCCTACAAAAGCAATTACAAATAAGGAAAAGAGGAAAACGAGACCTGATGTTGATGATGAAGTTGAGAATCGACTGATTTCTGGTATGTATGATGTTAAATTTAAATGCATGTTGATTTTTAGTAATTAATTTTGTCTAAGAAGCATGTAAACAAATGCATGTGTTGTTCGATTAACCGATTACCTTTTCATAATGAAGGTAATCCAGGAAAGACAAATTCAAAGAAGGGAAAAACCCTAGAAGTTTCAAAAATGGCAGCAAATGCGGAGGTCGAAGAAGATGGGGGAGACATTGAAGAAGACATAGAAAACGAGATGGCAGTAATGACAAATAATGTGACATTTGATGCGGTCGTTACCACCACTGAAGTAGGGGGTCCGTTACACAAAGGTAGAAACAGTGGTTGGAAGAGACATGGTAAGATGATGGTAGCTGCTGATGGGATTGTGATTAAGTAAGTACACAATTGAATTATCGTATTTAGTCTATGTTGTTTTGTTGGTTTTTTAAGTCTTAACACCATCTTGTTTGATGTTGTTGCCATTGTTTGGCTTAATGTTATTGATTATTGTTCTAACGTTGGGGAATGTTGTGACTCTCTTATAATGAATTTTGACGATTATAGTACATGTTGTGACCCTTTAATCATTGTTAGTTATGGTTGTTTTGATTTTAGTGGCTTCCAGAGGTGCTCATAATTATTTTATATTTTGTAAATAGGCATGTAAATTTTGCTTTGATCACGAAAACCTATTTTTTTAGCCATGTTTGATATTAAATGTAACCATTTTGTTTAGACTGGTCATTGTTTGTTATTATAAATTATTATAAAATTCTTGTAATCTATAATTAATTAAGTGTTCATACTTCAGTTAAGTTATGTATCCATATCATAGGCCTCTTTGTCTTTTATGAATTTCCATGGTTTAATAATATATGTGTCCATGTATGATTATTTTGTATCCATATACTCCATTTTTGTGTATGTTAAATTTGTAACTGTAAGTTGCTGACATTGTAACCATATTTGTATATCTGTTGGTATCTCTACTGTATAACTGTAAGACGGTTTTAATAGATTATGTAACCATATACTCATCAATAGTTACCACTGTTATGATGTTTGTGGCTTTGAATAGTGTTTCTAAGTTTGTTATATTTTGTAAGTAATTTAGTTTTGAATTTGAAGATGTACAGCCAATGTGTTAACCATGTATAATTATTTAGTAGCCATGTTTTATTTTTTTGTATATGTGTATTTGTTACTGGTGTCACTGTAACCATTTAAATAATTGCATTCATCTCTATTTTACTATTGTTTTATAGGACTTGTAAAAAGGTTGTTGATGCATACGGGTCCCCGGGTGGCTTATTTAAGCTAATCAAGAGTATGACAAAAGAGCAGAAGAAAAGTTTGGAAGATATTGGTTTCGGGGGGCTACTAGAGCTCAAAGCTAGCGGATTCTATCATGTAATAATATATTGGTTGATGGAGCGTTATGATTCAGACTCCAGGATGTTCATGATTGATGAGAGGAAGTACTTTGTTATGACGCGATACGATGTGTACGATGCATTTATGCTACCTTGCAGCAGTGATAGGAATGAGGTCTTGCGCACCTCCAGTAAGAAAAAAAACAACCCTGACTAATGGAGTCTTGGAGGCACATATTTGGTCTAAAAGCGGGTGAGGAGATATCTAATGACAAATTGGTCGATATTATTTTGGAGGGGGTGGTGACAAGGAAGCTAGAGGAACAGCCAAGAAATAGAATGGTGTAGAACTAGAGGTGCTCGAAGAAACAATGATATTTTATTTTGGATTTAGCAGTAGAATTTAAGACAATTACTTTTTTCCAGTTTTAGTTGCTTAGTTGTTCACTATTTTGCAGTTAATTAATATGTGAACGACTAAGTATTGAACGCATTCTGTTTTAGTCGTATTTTACTCCAGGTTCATTTAGTGAACAACTTTTGCTTTGTAGAAAATATTACGCCTAGATTATTTTCCTATTGAAGACATTTTGTGACCAAATATCGATAATTTGAAGATAGTAATAAGTTTACAGTATCATAAACTTTTTTGGCCTAAGAATGATCATAAATTCTAAGTTTTTTTTTTTTTTTTTTACAGATGTAAAGGAAAAGTTTTACAGTTTTATGGCTCTAGCCGCAAGTGCATGAGCCATTTTATTACATGATCTTGGAACAAAACATATACTAAGACAATGAAAAGACAAGCTAATCGAATCGATTTCTTCAATGATACTCCTACTTCTGAAGTCAGGCTTTGAAATCTTCAGGATTTGCAGTACTGCTCTTAAACAGTCAGAATATATGATCACATGAAGGAAACCTCGAGATAGGACCCATCTCAGCCCGTCTTTAATAGCCATAATCCCAGCCTGCTCCGAAGATTGAGAGAACGTTTGACATTTGAAATTAGAGATTTGTGATCCATCTATTTTTTTGAGGAACCATCCAAATCCAGCTGATAATGAAGATTTCCAGGCCGCATCTACAAATATTCTATCAGGGTAGCAAGAAGAAGACATTCCAACAAGATTATTAATACTTCCAATTTTAACTCTAGCCGTCTCCATGTCTGAATTTTGAGAATACGAACCCTCCATTCTTATCAACGTCCTCTTACGGTCATTGCTTCCTAGAGCTGGAGCTAATAAGTTTTCATATAAGAACATAGCATTTTCCATTTCAACAGCATTCCTAAACACCGCCTTATTCCGAGTAATCCAAATAGACCAGATAGTAGATAGAAAGGACAAAACTTTAAATTCCTTATCCTCACATTTTGACAGGAAGCGAATCCAGTTCATAATCCACTTCCTAATGTCTAATCCACCATCTAATTCCGGTCTAATACCTAGTTTACTACCAACCCACATCCTTCTAGCAAATTGGCAATCCCGGAAGATATGATCATTTGTTTCGATGATATCGTTGTTGCAAAGAATACAACACCTATGAAAATCCATACCTCTTTTTTCAAATTCACTTCCAACTGCCAATGAATTTGTTAAGATCTTCCAAATTAAAATAGTCCAAGATTTTGGTCCCGGTAAATTCCATAAATGTCTCTTCATGAACAAACGGAAATCCACCGTAACTCTGGATTTATCTTTAATAGAAGCGGATTTATTCCAAATAGAATCTAAAAGAGTAAAATACCCACTTCTAACCGTATAATCACCATGAGAAGTGAGTCTCCAGTAAACCACATCTTCCCTAGAAGATCTACAAAGAGGAATGGCAAGAATTTTTTTAGCCGTCTCAGGGCTGAAGAATGCTGCGATCATAGGATAGTTCCAACATAACGATGAGTTAATTAAATTATTCTTAATCTTCAACTCGGATATTGATGGAGAACCATTGAGAAGACTTAAATGGGCAGGCGAAGCATAATCTCCATTTACCCATCTAAACTTCCATACATTCATCTCAGATAAGGGGCCCACTTGCCATATGACATTATCATCAAAAGTTTCTAGTCCTCATAAGATTCCTTTTCCAATCCAATTTAAGTTTCTTGGAGTTTTCCAACTCCTCATATCATCCTTGCAGGCCATATCAGATTTATAAAGGTCCAACTTATACTTAGAGCCAACAGTACGCCCAATAAGGGATAACAAATTATTAAGGATTTTCCATCCCGTTTTGGCAAGTAGAGCCTTATTAAAACACTGGGCATTGCGAATCCCAAGACCCCCCAATCCTTTAGGTTGACTAATGAATAACTTACTACACCAACTGATACCCTGTGATTTCTTCAAACCCTTCCACCAAAAATGTGACAACATGGAATCTATCCTTGAGGCCACACTTACCGGTAATTTGAAAACCGATAGAATAAAAGTTGAAAGGGGAGAAAGGATTGACGAAATCAAAGTCAGCCTACCAGCTTGTGAGAGAAGTATCCCATTCCATGATGAAATTTTCTTAGTGATACTATCAAGAATATATCTGAAGATATACTTTTTCGGTTTGCTTTTACCAACCCCAAAATTTGTCGGAGCACCCAAATATCTCCCCATCGTAGCAGAGCCATTAACATCGAAAATGTCATAGCAATCTATGGCAAAGGATAAAGTTGCATTAGGGCTGACCAGAATAGCAGACTTATTCTTGTTAATCATCTGCCCTGACGCCTTACAATATTGCCCAATAATATTATTCAAGGCTCGACAAGAGTTAGAGTCTCCTTCAATAAAGAAAATAGAATCATCTGCAAATAAGAGATGTGAGACAGCTTTCGATCTTCTAGACATCTTAATACCTTTAAAGAATCTATTCTCTTCAGCGACGATAATATTCTGAGACAAAATTTCTGAACAAAGAACAAAGATATATGGAGATAGTGGATCCCCTTGCCTCAACCCTCCCTTCGGAATTATCCGCTTTGATGGAATCCCATTCACTAGAATTTCGTAAGAGACAGACATGATACATTTCATAATAAGGGAAATAAACTTTTCGGGAAAACCTAACTTTAAAAGGGAACCCCAAATAAAATTCCAGTCCATTCGATCATATGCTTTACTCATATCGGCTTTAAAAGCCATTTTTTGCTTCTTCCTTCTCCCAGCATTTGTTATTGAATGAAATAATTCATTGGCAATCAAAATATTGTCTGAGACTCCTCTTTCAGGAACAAAAGCATTCTGGAACTCCCCAACGACCTTCCCAATTATCTTTTTCATTCTATTAGTGATGCATTTCGTTATTATCTTCATAATATTATTGCACAGACTAATAGGTCTAAATTGATCGACTGAGCTCAGAAAAGTATTAACAGTGTGGCCATAAATTATGTATCTATATTTTCTAGTAAAAAGTAGACGATAGAAATTTTTATTTATGTACAGTATACTTGTAAAAGTGTGACCATAAATTTGAAGTAAGTGATCATAAAAGCATGAATAGTGCTCACTTGTTTATATGACGTATTTTAAGCGTCAATAGTGTACGACAAGGTTTGAAAGTGGATTTCTTTATAACCCTAACATTAGTAAACCACAAAAAAAACGACACAAAACGCCGAAAACTAGCCAATAATTAAGCAATCGTATGTACAAAATCCCACACTGGCCAATAACGATCTCACTTCGGGTACACTTTGACATTTTGTTATCAGATTGTTGAAGTTTGTAAGAGATTGACGTCGCTAATTTACTACTTCATTAATGCCGCTTCTCCGCCTATCATTAGGAAGAAGTCTATCCCACACTTCCTTCTTGGCAAACTTGGTCCACCGCTTTGAAATGCATCGGTCGAGTATTTATGAAACAGAACGGGTGTGTAAGATGCGGATAGAGTGAAAGCATAAATTCCGCTCTGCTGAAATTTACGACATGTGCACTCTAGCAGTAAGTTAGAAGAATCAAAGGTGACATGGTGCAGATTTTCATCACTTCCCGATGGATATACAAGGTATGACCTAATATGGCCTTCATTCGTACATTCTATGGCCCTTGTACCGATTGCGATAATGAACTCCTTCTCAAATGTAACAACCCGAAAAGTACCCTATTTTTCTAGTAAAAATATTTTACGGATACTTTTCAGCAAACTTAAGTTTTAAATTAGAATTTATTGTTTCGAGTCGTATTTGGAAATTCCGAGTTCGTATTTGGAATTTCTGCGAGATTTCATGAGAATCCCGTTTTAAGTCATCTTTGACTTTTCTTGACTTTTAAGTCGTCTTTGACTTTTCTTGACTTTTTATGTAACACCCGGAAATGTACCCTATTTTTCTAGTTAGAAAATATTTTACGAAATCTTTTCAGCAATTTTAAGTTTTAAATTAGCTTTTTATGTTTCGAGTCGAATTTAGAATTTCCGAGTTCGTTTTTGGAATTTCTGTGAGATTTCATGAAAATCCCGTCTTAAGGCGAGTTTGACTTTTCTTGACTTTTGAGTCGAGTTTGACTTTTCTTGACTTTTGAGTCGAGTTTGACTTTTCTTGAATTTTAAGTCGTCTTTGACTTTTCTTGAATTTTAAGTCGTCTTTGACTTTTCTTGAATTTTAAGTCGTCTTTGACTTTTCTTGAATTTTACGTCGTCTTTGACTTTTCTTGAATTTTAAGTCGTCTTTGACTTTTCTTGAATTTTAAGTCGTCTTTGAATTTTCTTGACTTTTAAGCCGTTTTCGACTTTCGTTGACTTTTCTGACTCACCCTTTATATATATTCACACTACCCCTTAACCTAATTTTCATTCATCACAAACTCAAACATAAACCACATTTCTTCCTCTTGAAGAAAACCTTGCCTCCATCCATTTTTCAATCTTCCAACCTCCGTATCTCCTTCGTTCCTTGGTAGAATTCGCGTAAGTTCGTCTTATTCTTCCCCTCTTACCTTCCTCTATCCGTATTGATATTAAAATCATCGTCTTTCTCGCTTTTCAATCTTTTTCGTCTTTCTCAAGATGAATTTTATTCATCTTTTACGATCTATATGTAGGTGGTGACCTCCAAGATCCCGACAAAGACTATTTTCTAATAGAAGAGGAGCTTGACGAGTAGTGAAGACGCTTAAAGGTAACGGTGAAGGGTTACTCGATATCATTTACGTGTTTTATGTGATTTCTAGGATAGAAACCGTATTTAGATTATGGTTAGTATGCTTATGACTTGTATTGTTGTTGATGGATGTTGTTAGTTGTTAATTGATATGAGAATTGATGATTTGTAATGATAAATGAGGTTTTTGTTGTTGATAACCTATGGATTTTTGTTCGTCCTTGAATCCCGTGAAGGACGCAGGCTGCGTTGGGGGACGCAGGCTGCGTCGTAGGACGCAGGCTGCATCGTAGGACGCAGGCCGCGTCACCCGCTGCCAAACAGAATTTTTCCTGCACTGACCCCTTTTTGTAAAATGATCATATCTCCTTCGTTACTTGCTTGTTTTGGGCGTGTGATATCTCGTTGGAACCGTAAGAGGTTAAGCTATCACCTCGACTTGGAATTTCTGCATTCCCATATCTAGAACTCTAGTTATGACCGTTTGAAGTGGACCCTTGTTTTCGTTGGTTTCCAAACAACATTGTTTTGGAGAGGTGATCTATGCTTTTATTCATTATGCTTCATAAACTTGTTCTAATGCTTATGTATCATGTATTGACTCATGGTTATCATATTTAAACTTATATGAATCCCTATTCTCATGTTTTGTGACGGTTTTCGATATGTTCCCACTTTGAGTCGGTTTTTACAAATGAGTCGGTTTGAGCACTATTTTGTCTTGTGCTTTGTATTCTCATTCCCTTGGCTACCTTTCCGTTCGTAGGCTGGAATGTCGGAACGGAGAGGTATCCTACTTTAAAAAATGCATGTGTTAGTGGGCATACGACGACGTTGTTGGAAGTTGAACGCTATGCGTTGATCGACCCGGCCGTCAAATGTTGTGTACTTGCGAGGTGGTGTTATTTGCATGTAGCGTACCGCTTGTTATGAGGCTTGAGCTCTTTTCCGCTCTTTCGTGAATTGATCTACCGAATTTGGGGTACTCGGCATATATATTGTAAGACTGAGTCTTGGATGCGAAATGTCATCGCACGTCGAATCGGAAAACGTTTATTCCGAGAATCTGGCCAGGTTTAGACTAGGACCGTATTATTATCGTCGTGCTACCAGGAGGAAAGTAGTCTACATATACGAAATGTAGCATCGTGTATGAGTTCAGGGAAATGCTTTATCCCGTGGATGCCTTTTAATCATACTTGCCATGTACACGGTGCTAGTGCGTTTCATTTACCGTGAGAGATGTCGTCTTTGTGTTGTCGTTCTTGAATGCGTGATTTCATGATATTATTCATGGTCATTGCATGATTGGGCACCGTCTATGTATTGGAATGTTTGAATGGATGATAATATGATGGATTGCTTGTGATCATCGCTGACTTGGCATGGTTTGTTTGTCGAGTCTCAATCTTATCAAACTTATACCGCTAACGGTGAGATGCAAGCCCTAGTGAGCGTATTCGGTTGCCTAAGAGTGTCTTCCCCGAGTCTTGTATAACATGATGGATTCGGATTTGTATTCCATATGCTCTTATCATTGTTTATCGAATTGCCTATTTATTCTTATCGTATCTCACATGTATATTCATATATGCATGATTTTACTTTTGTATTTCCTTCTATGTGCGTTTAATGTGATATGGATGGGAGAACCCGGAGTTACTCCCCACTGATTGTGGCGTTCATGTTTTTCATGAATGAACAGGTTGCTTGCATGGATGGCTTTTTGCTTGTGGTATTTTGGGTTCGGGTGTGAGCTAGCGGGCGTTGTCCCTGGATGAATCACCTCTAGACGATTTTAGATAGTTGTTAATAACTTTGTCTTTTGTTAACACTTTGAGAGACTACGTCTCTTGTGGTATTTTTATTTAGTTTGTAATATTTTGACACTCCTCGTATTTTTATATCTTGCATGTATAAAGGTTTTTAAAATACCGTATTTGCGCTATATAATTCACTTGCCTGTATGTTTTATTTTCCGCATTCGCGAGGGTTGTCACAATAATACCACAGTAACACCACAGTAACAGAACAATAAACAATAACACCACTGTAACACCACAGTAACACCACAGTAACACCACAGTAACAGAACAATAAACAATAACACAAGAATAACACAAGAATAACACAACAATAACACCACAGTAACACCACAATAACACCACAGTAACAGAACAATAAATAATAACAGAACAATAAACAATAACACAAGAATAACACAACAATAACACCACAGTAACACCACAATAACACCACAGTAACAGAACAATAAACAATAACAGAACAATAAACAATAACACAAGAATAACACAAGAATAACACCACAGTAACACCACAATAACACCACAGTAACAGAACAATTAACAATAACAGAACAATAAACAATAACACAAGAATAACACAACAATAACACCACAATAACACCACAACAATAAGACATGTAACTTGTTTATTTGGCTGAAAAACAAGAAGAGAAAGGTTGTCTTACGATAGTGGAATATCACAATCATCTAAGAAACAGTAGTCCGCAGCTTGTTTCCTAAGAGTTCGCATGTGATTGAAAACATCCTTTGCTGATATCATAGTCTTAGACAGCACTACCATCTGTTCATCGACTTCCCCGCAGTCAATAGTGCAACCAAATGTTTTCGGCACAACAGACATCAGCCCCTCGTCTAACTCTGAGTGCATCAAATAACTGCTACGGAAATCTTTAATATCCTCCAGCACCACATCTCCCGTAGTTGCTGCATTTATCACCAGATCAGCACTTTCAGCCATCACCGCTTCTGCGTCTTCTGCAGTAACAAATACATCATCAGGATCCTGTTCCTGCGTCTTCCGCGTTTTTGTCTCCTTGTCATCCTTAACCTTCTCAGCACCAACATCAAAAAAATCATTCCCACCTCCCACATCAACCAGATAATCCTGTACTAGTATATCATCTTTCTCTACCTCTTTCCCATCCACTTTCCCACCAGCATTTGTGTCCTCCTTCCCATCCTCCATATGCACACCTTCGTCATACACCTCTTTCTCATGTGCTTCCACATCAGAGAAAACATTACTCAAAATGTCTTCTAGAGAAATCGGTGACTCTTCGATGGTGTGCTCCTTTACATAGTCTTCAATAAGAGGGGACTGTGGAGCTTTATCCTTTTCGACACTATCTTTCTCTACATCTGACAGCTTTACACAGTCCTCGTAGAATTGAGAAAAAAGATCAAAGGATGGTGCTTCGATAATGACATCTTTTGCTTTTATTGGAACAACTGGACGAATTACCCGGCTCTCACGCATTGTCAATATCTCGTTAACATACTCATCAACCTTCTTGATGACTTGACTGGTGAAGAAAGACGGTGTAGCAACAAGCTGTTCGGTGCCTACACCATCAATAGTTCACGTCTCTTGACTAGCAGCTGATGGGGATACTTGACTAGAGTCCTTTAAACTAGACTGTTCAGACCTGGCCTGCATCTTCAACTTGATTAGGTTCATCCTGTCCATATAACGCTTGCAGAAAAGCTCAGAGTCTCTCTCAGTCAGCAACAGAAGTTCGTGAACATCCTACCAAATTAAATGGAAAGAATTAACACCAGAGTAACACTACATTAA
Source organism: Heliosperma pusillum (assembly GCA_022085475.1). Taxonomy (NCBI): domain Eukaryota; kingdom Viridiplantae; phylum Streptophyta; class Magnoliopsida; order Caryophyllales; family Caryophyllaceae; genus Heliosperma; species Heliosperma pusillum. Next base: position 42,043 of record JAIUZE010008747.1, on the reverse strand, counting down.
CAAAAGAAAAATACAATAATAGCAAAACAAATGTTTAACAATAACACCACAGTAACACCACAATAACACAATAAGAAGACTACATTAAAACTAAGAAGAAAATAAAATCAGAGTAACACTACAGTAACAGTAGATTATACTATAGAATTACAATAACACAGAAATGAAAAGCACTAAAAGAAACTTACATCTATGGATGATGAATGCACTTCCTCGTCAGTGCGGATATCAGCAGGTAAATCCACAACAATATGACGAACATTCCCAACAGCAGTATTGGGTAAAGATGATGCCATACCAGACTTGTTGGAATGTTTCCTTGAAATAGGGAAAACAACTTCTGAGCGATCTGAATGGCCCAATCCGCCAGCAGCTTCCTCACGCTTCAACCTATCCCCAAACTTCTGATCATTCCAGTGTTGAATGAGTGGCAGCTCATTACTGAGCTTAGTACCCCTCTTGATATACCGGTGGAAATACACAATAGCAAGAAGCACTATACAGCCCCGAACATACTTGGCTCCACGCACCGCTTCGCGTACACCAATCACCAACTCTTCAAGAACATACTTACACCAGTTCAACTGGTGTATCCTTGACACATCTTCCAGGGCAGATAAAAGTCGTAAATCAACGACAGCACCGCTTGCAGGAGCAAGAAAAGACGACATAGCAAATAGAACAAATGTCTGCTTAAACTCTTCGTCGGTCAATCCATTGCTGAGAAGTTTAGTCTTAACAGCAGAAAGCGGTATTGGATCTTTGCTGCTGATAATGTTATACCTTTCACGCCATAAACTCTTCAATGATTCTCCATTGGACGATGAAGAACTGGCGAGACCTGTAACTAACAGCTCCAAATCATGGCCACCATTAGGTAACCCAAACACATCGCAAATGTCATCCTCAGTCAATCTGAACTTTTCTGTCTCCGAAACTTCAAAGTATTCCTCGTTTCTAAAAGCAAACAGAAGTTGACTGAACATGGTCATTGGAACTGAAGTCAGCTTCAGATGGAGCAACCCACCAAAGCCAATTTGTCTCACAGCATCCTTTTTTTCCTCAGAAAGAGCAGATATAACAGCAGTAAGAGACGAAGGGCGACAACGTTTAGTAAAATCACTCGGCCTGTAACCAAAGACAAAGCATAGTCTCCTAAGAGCAAGTAGTAAATAAACATACAAAGGCACACAATGAAGTCAAATAAACAAAATGATAACACCCTATTATACAATAACAACACAGTAACATGTATAAAAAAGTACACATACACTCTAATTTGACTAGACTTCACATCTGCCTTTTTAGTTTCATCAATAGACAGTAAAAGGTCTTCCTCGGGTTTAACTTTACGATTTTCGTCGGCCTTTACTCTTCTCCTGCCTTCCTTTGAGAAGGAGAAGACTTTGATGGAGACGAGCTTTTAATCTTCAATTTGACCATGGTTTCTGTAATAAGGAAAGTACATTAACATATGACCTTACAGTCTAAAGACATTAACAATAACAATACAATAACAACACAACAATAACAATAACAATAACACAACAATAAAATATAATAACAGTACATTAACAGAATAATAAGACAATAACAATAACACAACAATAACACAACAATAACAACACAACAACACCACTGTAAGAACACAGTATCAAGAGAATAACACAACAATAACACAACAATAACAACACAATAACACCACTGTAAGAACACAGTATCAAGAGAATAACACCACAATAAACACACAGTAACAAGAGAATAACACCAGAATAACACAACAATAACAAAACAATAACAACACAAAAATAACACAGTAACAGGAGAATAACACCACAATAAAAGAGGAAGGTAATTTACATAGATATAAAAAATTACAATGATAAACACTGTTGAATACATATTATCAAACATACAATATTACAAGCCAAGAAACTTAATTTACATTGATATACAAAATTACAGTGAAAAACACTGTTGAATACATAATGTCAGACGGACTACATTAAAAGCCGACAAAGTTAATTTACATTGATATTGAAAATTACAGCCTAAAGACATTACAGTCTTCAAAAAGAATCCCAAAATGTGCTTCATACTAACATATGACCTTACAATCTAAAGACATTACAGTCTTCAAAAAGGATCCCAAAATGTGCTTGATACTAACATAACATAACCTAAAACTCAGTCAATTATTATGACATCATTTTTGGTCATGGAGTATGTCAGAAGCAATTACAAAGTGCATGGGAGTGTAAATGACATCAGGATCAACCATATGAATTAATGAAGGAACTCCAGATGGAAATATGATATGCTCCACATCACGGTTTGCTAGCATTTGCCGCCAATGGAAAACCGTCTTTACAGCCTCACTACCAATCATGAAGCACTTGCATCGTTTTGAAATTAATTTTGTACCACGGAAGGAGGACTTCACACCCAGCTTAGTAATACTTGTTAGACGTTTCATGTATTCTACGTTGAAACCCGGTGCACTTTTATGGAACAAGTACATTTGAGACCAATTCTTACAAACAACAGCCATATTTTTCTTGTCCTCCTTATTCTCTACATGTTCAAATACCCTATCCATTAAATCAGGGTTATTCAGCACTGAGCAAATTGAATAATTTTTGCGACCTTCTACAATAACTTCAGAAAGCTTATCTACATCAGACTCAGACACCCAACACATGCTTCTTTTTTTTTCAAGTTCATATTCGTTAGCAAACAATACTCTATCTTCCTCCTCTATATTAAATGACCATCCCTTGCAAATGATTGACATTTGAGGTTTTTAACCTACGCACAAATGCAAGACGAAAAGGCATAAAAAGGAAAAAATAAGAAATTGAAAGTACACTAAAAGAGAAACAAACTGACTCTCACCGCAGTAACACAACAGTAACAACACAAGCCTACAATAACAAGTAACACAACAAGCCTACAATAACACCACAGTAACAACACAGTAAAACCACAATACCACCACAATAACAAAACAATAACACCAGAATAACACCACAAGCTTACAATAACAAAGTAACACCACAGTACCAACAGAATAACACAATAATACATTCTTGAATAACAAGGGAAGAGCTTACAAAATGAGTCTATAGAAATAGACATTACAAGCCGAGAAAGTTTAAGATGACATAATAGTCAAAATTCAGACAGACCACCACTAGTAAATAAAGTACCAACCTATAACTAATATTGACATAACTGAACCTAAGACATTACATTGATCAAAATGTGCTTGATACTAACATTACATAACCTAAATTTTAGTCAAGCATTATAACATCTTCATCAGAATGAAGGACATGATTTGTATGTTCAAAAGAACAACAGAAATCATAGATTGGTTGATCAAGTTGAATTGTATAATTCTCCAAAAGAAGTGGCGGTGTGATATGCTCCAAGTCACTATTGTTTAAAAACTGGCGAATATGGAGAAGCGCCTTGGCGGGCTTAGCTGCAATCATATAGCACTTGCATCGTTTGGAAACTAATTTAGAACCCCTGAAAACAGACTTCACCCCCAACGTAGTAGTACTTGTAAGACGTCTCATGTATTCGACGTTGAAACCAGGTGCACTTTTATGGAATAAAAAAATTTGAGACCACTTCTTACAAACAACAGCCATATTTTTCTTATCCACATTATTCTCGACATGTTGAAAGACACTCTCCATTAGATCCGTGTTATTCAGTACTGACCACATTGATCTATTTTTACGACCTTCTACGATAAATTCAAAGTGCTTGTCCACATCAGACTCTGACACCCAACCAATGGTTTGTTTCTTTTCAATTACGTATTCATTAGCAAATAATGCTCTATCTTCCTCCTCTATATTATATAACCATCCCTTGCAAAGGATGTCCATATGTGTGTTTGGACCTAAGAACAAAGGCAACACGCAAAGGCGTGAAAAGAAAAACATAATAAAGTGGGAAAAACTGAAAGACAAACTAACTAACTAAGACTGCTGAAAGTAACGCCACAGTAACCCCACAATAACAAAATATCACCACAGAAATACCACAATTACAGTAACACCACAATATTAGGACAATAAACAATAACACCACAATAACACCACTAAGTAACTAAGACTGCTGAAAGTAACATTGAATGAAAGATGCAACTCGATAGTTTATTTTTTGGCAGTATCATTGCATGTAATAACAAGGACTGCTGAAAGACAAACTATATTAACAATAAACGAACAAATACACTGAAATAACAGTAATATGACATAGTAATGGCGAAATAACAAGGAAAACCCCTAGAAATATGAATAGTTATGTAAAATCAACAAAATGAAAGCAGGAAATTTGAAAAAAAACAACAATGTATAAGGTAAAACATTTAGACGAAGCTTGATCATAAGAAATTTGTTGTAAAATACAGAGAAAAGACAAAATAAAGAGAAAAGGACCAAAAAAAACAACAAAAAAACAGTAAAAAATGGAATGAAAACAAAATATATGGAAATAAGAAGAGGAAAAGAGGAAAAGAAGAAGAAATAACCTGAAAATAAGAGGAAAAGAAGAACAAAGAGAGGAAAAAATCACGGAATCGCCTGGAGTAACAACACAGTAACAAAGGAGAGAGAAAGGAGGAGTAACTGATGCGTTAGAGAGAGAAAGCGAAATAACAATTATGAATTACGGTAAAAAAGAAAGCGTTTTTAAATGCAGTAAAAAACCAAAACTACTGACAGGTGGAGTTGATCTAGACCATCAATCTTGTATAATCCTATGGTCTAGATTTATGAGGACCAACTCACCATAAGACTCTCAACTCACAAGAACCTAATTATATATATAGGGTCAGGATCCGGTGAGAACCACTAACATAATGAGAACCGTGAGAACCCTTACTAAATCTCCACCAAATCTTGTTTCGAAAGTTTTGTTGGATCATTTACCATTAGTTTAGTTTATTCAAGCAAAATACTTGGAGTAACTAAACAAAATTTATTGATTAAATTAAAAAATATGTACTTAATGTACATAAATTCAATTTGTACACTAAAATTATTCTAAATGCGTGAAAACGAGCACTAGGTGCACGAAAATTTCTACATGCATGAAAACAGTTACTAGGTGCATGAAAATAACGGACTCTAGATGCATTAAAATGAGCACCCGGTGCATTAAAATTGTTAGATGCATGAAACTGACTACTAGGTGCATGAAAACTAATAAATCGTATTTCACCTCAATTTCCGTCAGTAAATTATACTTTTTTGACCAAGATGTATGTTATGTAGCCATAAAATTCTACGCCGAACCCAAAAATGTCCTTATTTTTTTAAAATAAATTTCGTAAGGCGGAGTTCTCACGGTTCTCATTATCTTAGTGGTTCTCACCGGATCCTAATTCTATATATATATATATATATATATATATATATATATGCCTCTACATGTTTATTACCGTTTATGTATGTTTACTTGTGATATGGCTGGGAGAACCCGGAGTTACTCCCCACTGACTGTGGCGTTCATGTTTCATGAATGAACAGGTTGCTTGGCTGGATCTTTGCTTGTTTTTGGGTTCGGGTGTGAGCTAGCGAGCGTTGGACTTGACGATTCACCCATAGACGTTCTTAGCTAGTTTACTAAACATTTTTTATGCTTGATTACGTTTTGAGAGACTATGTCTCTTTGTAGTATTTTATACTTTAGTTGGTATTTATTTGACATTCCTCGTACTCTTCGCTCGGCATATAAAACGTTTCAAAAATATCGTATTTTCCGCTATTTAAATTGCATGCTTGTTATGTTTTATTTCCGCTATCGCGAGGGATGTCACAACGGCCTACTTGACAAATGTCGTGAAAAGAATGAAAATATTGAACCTATACAAACTCAAATTGAGGACATAGCAAAAAAAAAAATTGTCTAAAAAAGTGTCTTTACGAGTTAGAGCAGAGTATCACCATACCTTCTCTTAAAAAGGAAGTCAAGAGATTAAAGAAAGAAAATGCTATTCTAGTTAAAGAGGTAAATCTCTCTAATGTCACATTGAGTTCCATTGTGACATATTCTGTTAAAACTAAAAACGAGTCATTAATTCGACAAGTTGATAACTTAACAAATGAACGTGACTCCTTGTTAAAATACCTTACCTCATGTCAGAATCGTGTCAAGGATCTAGAAGAAATTTGTGAAATGTTAATGGGTGAAACGAATCATGCTAAAGTTGCTTTTGACAAAGTAGGAAATCTAAATCTTGACCTTCTTGCTAAAGTTGAAACCTTGAACAACAAGTTAATTGATGCAAACGAGTTTTACAAGAAATGGGAAGGAAGCCAAAATGTTTTGGACTTTATCACAAGTCTGTCCCAACAAAGTGAAAATAACGATGGGCTGGTTTTAAACGCAACAGTAATGTTTATTGTTGCATTCGATACCAAGACCCAAACAAAACTGTTTTTTGAAGGGGGAAATATGTTGGCCGTCCCAAGTCTATTATTTGCAATTATTGTGGCAAGACCGGTCATGTATTCAATGATTCTTTTAAGAGATTAAATGACATCAACAAGAACATAAAAATTGCTAAATTGACACGGCTCCGAAAAGATTTAATTGATTATGCGATTCACAAGAATGAGGCCAAATTCGTTTGGGTTGCTAAACTAAATGTTTGGTCTCTTATAGGCGTTAGTGAGGCCGCAACAATTAGTACTTGGATAGTGGATGTTCTCGTCATATGACGGGAAGTGAAAGTCAAATTCTTTCACCACATACATGCCTACAAAGGTGGCTCCGTGACGTGTGGCGATAATAATAAAGTTGAAATTATTGCAATTGGAAAGGTTGTTAAGTCATCGTCACATTGTATCGACAAAGTGTTGCTTGTCAAAGGTTTGAAGCATAATATTCTTAGCATATCTCAATTGTGTGAAAATGGTAATATCGTTGAATTTTGTGCTAGTGACTGCCGAGTACTTGATGGAAATACAAGGGAAGTTATTTTTTAAGGAAAACATGTTAGAGATGCTGCTTATTTGACTAATTTTTCTGCAATTCCTAGTCAAATCTTATCTAGTATCAGTGCTTTAAAGAACGACTCATTGCTTTGGCATAAAAGATTGGGTCATGTAAACGCTAGAACAATTGAACACCCGTAGGCGACTTGATCTAGTAAATGGCATTCCTAACATGAAATTTGATATTAATAAATTATGTGAAGATTGTGCTACAGAAAAAAAAAGTTTAATCCTCCTTTAAATCCAAACGATTTCTTAGTATTTCAAAACCTCTTGAACTTCTTCAGATTGATTTATATGGTCATATATGTATAAGAAGTAGAGGTGGTAGTCGTTTCTTGTGTGTGATTGTTGACGAATTTTCACGATATGATAGCTACTTTTATAAAGTGGTAAAGATGAAGTGTTTGATGAATTATCAAGTTGGTTGAAAAAGGTCAAAAATGAATTTGATAAAAAGTTCATTTCGTTGAGATCCGGCCATGGAACCGAAATTGAAAATTTATCATTCACTACTATATGTGATGAACATGGTATTAGCCATAACTTTTCCGCGGGTGCTACACCTCAATAAAACGGGGTTGTGCAGCGCATGAATCGCATTGTCAAAAATATGGCTAGGACTATGCTCATTAGTAGTAAAATGCCAACAAGTTTTTGGGCCGAAGTCATCAACACATCATGCCACATTTATAACCAAGTTATGATTCATAAAATGCTTAACAAAACTCCTTATGAATTACTACGAAGAAAAAAGCCTAATATTTCCTATATTAAAAGCTTTGAAAGAAAATGTTATGCTAACAATAATAGAGAGGACAATTTGGGTAATATCGATGCTCGTAGTGATGAGGCTATTTTTGTTGTTTAATCGGATCGTGGTAAGTCTTATAAAGTGTACAAAAAACGAACTAAGAAAATGGAAGAAATTGTACATGTCATATTTGATGAGTCTATCTTTTTCATTCTAATGAACATGAAGAGGAGATGAAGATGAGCACTTTTAGCTTGGAAAGATTTGATTTGACATGGATGGTGTACACATAAATAAATCGCATACCACTGTTGAAATTACTGTTAAATGGTGAAGAAAGCCAAATTTTAGGAGGAACTAGTCCACTTTCATCACAAAATGAGGCTAGTACATCCAGGGACAATAGAGAACCACTTGAACAAAAACAACAAACAGAAACAAACCCCCATTCAAACTTACAAAATGAACCAGATGTCACTGTGGAATTCCACTGTGACATCAGAACCCGAAAAATGCCACAAGCTCCTAAATCGTATCAAGAAAGTGGAAACACCAATCATCTCATCCCCTCTCAAATCTGAACAGTTATTTAAATACAGGTAGAAAGACAAAAGCATCCCTCCATGATTTATTTCCATTTCATGCGTTTCTCTCCCAAGTCGAACCAACATATATCATCATGGCGCTCGAAGATAAAAATTGGGTGATAGAGGTGCAAGAGGAACTTAATCCATTCAAAAGGAATGGGGTTTATGATGTGAGTTTTACTTAACCTCGCAAGCGGACGAGTTATCGTTGGGCATTGCAAGGGTCGTATCCCAACGGACGGTAACTATGGTTCTAAGGCGGTTTAATCGAGTTCTAGTTTAGTTCTAGCTAATAGCAAGTTGAAGATGAGTGAAACTAACTAAGTCTAACAAATAAGCGATTATGAGATTGAAAGCAAGAATTAAGAAAACTAAGGTAAATGGGTTCAATAATGAGGTTGGGGTTGAATATGGTAGAAGGTAAAGTCGGTCTAAAGATAAGTAATGGTAGGTCTCCACCTCTCGGTGAAAGACGGTTCCTTGCCTAGGTTTGGTCGGATTCTCGCCCTACCTCCCCCAAGACTCCTATAAACACACACAAGCAACAAACAAGCCAAGCTCTCGCCTAAGCTAGCAACAAGATGAAAGAAAGCATGAATTACTCATTCTAGCATTTCTACAAATACATGGTGTGCACAAAATATAGGAATTACCAAAAGACTAGATTTTTACAATCAAAACCACATTCTAACCCCAAGAACCTACAAAAGATCCCCCATCTACCCTAGAAGGGCACTACTCACACATACTAATGAAGAAAAACATTAAAGATAGATACTTTGACATGAAATAAGCAAGAGAAGACATATTCAACAAAAAAACTAGATAAATAAACAAGAACAAGTAATTAAAAGACAAGTAATGAAATAAAGATGAGGATTTATACCAAAACTTGTAAGAAAGGATGGAACTTGGATTAATAATCAAATAAGAGTCTCCTCTTGTCTTCAAATTACAACCCAATTGTTCAAAACTAGCTAAAGGAAAGACTATATCTAAAGATAACTAAGTAGAAAAGTAGAGTAATTAGTGCAAATTATCAAAGGATTAGAATAATGATTAGGAATATTGAAAGCTAAATCTAGGGTTTTTGTGTCTAGGGTTGTGTGTCCAAAATAAATTAGGAGAGGGATATATATAGGTTGGTGGAATTGAGGGTTCAAAATAAGAAGGGAAGGTGGAAATGCGGAGTGGGGGTCCCAGCCGGTCGGCCGGCCGCCGGTGGCTTGGACCGGCTGAGCCCCTCTGACTCAAAACTTCAGTTTTCTTCGTGTGAAATAGGTCTCAGCCAGTCATGCCGGCTGCCGGTGGCTTGGACCGGCTGAGCCCCTCTGACTCAAAACTTCACTTTTCTTCGTGTGAAATAGGTCTCAGCCGCTCATGCAGGCTGCCGGTGGCTTGGACCGGCTGAGACCACATGTTATTCTTCCAATTTTTCAAGTTTTGTTTTGACTATGTGGGGTGCTCAGCCGGTTGGCCTGGACTGGCTGAGCCCCTCTGCTCCTCCTCCTTCATTTCCGTCTTCATTATGAGATGTTGGGTGCTCAGCCGGTTAGCCGACTGCCGGTGGCTTGGACCGGCTGAGACCCATATTCCTCTTCCTCCTCTCCTTTTCTTCCTTTCTTCGTTGTGTTTAGTTTTGTGACGGTTTCTCGGTGCTCATCCCGTCTCGTCCTTGTCTTGACATATTTCCTATGAATTGAGACGGAATTAAATAGTATGAGATTACACGAGATGAGGGCCAAAATACGATAAAACCGACGCCGAACAAAACTAAATGCGATGAAACATAAGAAAATAAAGAGGGGAAACGGTCTAAAATAATCATATATCAGTTTGGCATCTCGTCCCTACACGATCTGATTGTATCGTAATTGGTACCAAATGGGTCTTTCGCAATAAGCTTGATGATTCTAGTAATATCGTAAAGAATAAAGCTAGACCAGTGGTGCAAGGATTTAAATAATACGAAGGAGTTTATTATAATGAAACCTTTGTACCAATATCTAGGCTTAAAGCCATACGTATTTTAATAGCTTTTCGGCTCACAAAGGCATCAAAAGCTTTCTAATGGATGTCAAAACTACTTTTCTAAATGGTTATTTAGAAGAGGAAGCCATTGTTGAGCAACCACCTGCATTTATGGACAATGATTTTCCAAATCATGTTTTTAAATTGGACAAAGAATTTTATGGTTTAAAGCAAGCTCCAAGAACTTGGTATGATCGCTTGTCAAAATTCCTTTTAGAAAATGCTTTTGTGCGTGGATCCGTTGATAAGCCATTTTTCATAAAGTCACAGTGTAGTGGATTGTTGATTCTACAAATTTATGTCGATGACATAATCTTTGGTGCTACTAATGAACTCCTTTATTCGTACATTTCGGAACTAATGAAATCTGAGTTTAAAATTAGTATGATTGGAGAACTTGGCTTCTTCCTTGGTTTACAAATTAAGCAAACTCAAGATGATCTGATGATTCATCAACAAAAGTACATAAAGGAGATGTTAAGTAAGTTCGGAATGACTGATTCTAAACCATACTCAACACCTATGGCATCATCCATTAAGCATGACAAAGATGAGAATGGTGAGAAAGTAGCTAAAACGATGTATGGAGGTATGAACGGTCCATTACTTTATTTAACTGCAAGTCCTCAGGATATTTTATTTAGTGTATCTTTATGTGCTCGTTTCCAGGAAAGTCCAAGAGAATCGCACTTCATTGTTGTTAAAAGAATTCTTAGGTACTTGGTTGTAACGCAAAACTTTTATCGTTTGTATCTCTCACTTTGTCCTTTTAAACTTTTAGGGTATTCGAATGCAGATTATACCAAAAGCGTTGTTGATAGAAAGAGCACGTCCGGAATCGCAACTTTCTTGGGTTCGTGTTTGATCTCATGGGCATCTAAGAAACAAAACATCATCGCTCTTTCCACCGCCAAAAGCGAGTATATAAGTGCCACGTTGTGTTGCACGCAAGTGTTATAGGTTCGACAACAACTGAAATATTGTGGTAATATCTTCGATTCCACTCCTATTATATGCGATAATACAAGTTTCATTAATATTTTGATACAACACTCAAGGGCTTAACATATTGACATTAGACATCACTTTTTAAGTGATCATGTGGAAAAAGGTCAAATTTGTCTTAATTTTTGTACAACCGAAAATCAAATAGCTGACATTTTTACAAAACCGCTTGAAAGAGAACATTCATAAAATTTTGGTTTGAAGTTAGTTTGTTGGATTGTGCATAATTCTTTGAGTAGACAAATTGCCTTATATGATTGATTAGAGTGGATGTAAATATTTGTTTGACTATGTGATTATGTTAATACTTGATGAATTAGATGATTAATCTACATGTAAAATCCAATGGGCAATGTATTGTCTGCATGAAGCCAATACAATTGATCATATAACAATCAAATCATCCTCCATCATTCCCCAAGAATGGCATCCCACTTGTAGCCTAGCCCTCTCATGACTTCACCCTAGCCGGCTACTACACCACCCCTCTCATCTAACCACATCAGAACTTTTACTATTCACCTTTTCACATCACATTTACTCCTTAAAGTTCAAATACATAATTATGAATCCACATTTTAATTTCAAAATAATCAAAGACTTCCATCTCTTTACCTTACTTACAAAAACCGTTCAAAAAACCCCTTTCCCAACCAATAGCTTCATTTTTATCATAAAAATCATGTCTCCAAAAACAAGATTACCAAAAATCGTCAAGGAAATCCAATCATCATATAATCCCAAACCCAAACCCAAACCAAAAACCCCATCCATCAAGCCAAATACAAAAACTCTTGGAGAACAATTCATTCAAAGCTAAAAATCTCCAAAGAAACCTAGAGTTGTGTAACACCCTCAATTTTGGACCTCCAATATTTTAAACCTTTTCCTCGGAAACTAGGCATGCTAGCGGTGTTTACTTCAAATAAATTCACAATATCCAACACTAAATAAAGGTTATAATAAAAATAACATTGCGGCAGAAAATACTTAATCAATGTTTACATTACTCCAACTCTAAACAACTTAAATACGTCTTATTCTTAAAATACAAGTTCAACTTATATTGCGGAAGCGAAAACTACTAATCCTTATTTAATGTCCAATACTCGAAATGTCGTCGCGAGTTCTCTCTCTCCACCGTCCCATCGTGTAACATAAGCAAACCAGTCATATTACACTGCTTACCATACAACCGAAAATAATGTAGGGATCATCACAGGTCGACGAGTAAAAGATTTGGTGGACAACATGAGAAACACACACAAGTCAATAAAAACACATGATAAAGCATGATCATAATATATATATATATCAACAACCACCTTTATAAAAAAAATCTTTGAAAACAACAATAATACTCTTTCTCAAACATTCACTTGTCCAATTTATTTCACTTTGTTTTCTTACTAAACGTTTGGTATCTGGATAGAGAATCAATGTATAGAAGGTTTCAGCTAGTCAATTGCCGATTTGACAAGCCTTCCCCAACCATGTACTAAAACCGGTCACAATTTCCGAGTGTGCACACCCCTCACAATGGCTAACCCAAAGGAGGAAGAAAGGTGACGAGACACCACCTCAAATAAGTATGGGTCCCCAAGGCATCATGATATAGGGTATAGTCCCCAAGGCATCCTTATATAGGACCCCTTTTCCATCACCATAAAACATTTCCAAAACCAACATAATCCAATAGACACAAATAGACCACTCATAATCAAAGCTCAACCCATTCAATGATGATGACAACAGCTTATCAAAGTATTTGCAAAAGAATACTTATTCAATATCAAATCGATTCAAAACTCAAAAAAAATTTAGAATCAATCATCTCAATCCACACTCACACGCTATTATACATATTCATATTGAGTAAGCTTGGGAACTTACCGATAGCAAGCAAAGTCCAACAAGCTCTTAGAATTTTTCTTTCTCGAAACTACGATCTACAATTATAGTATCAAACTCGCATTAAGACGAGTACTTAACCATTCTAACTAATTCTAAGCCATGACCATGCTCTAATGAAACTCGAATCCTTATTATCCAAACATATAAACTAGAATTAACCCTATCTAATAGTAATCCTAACTTAGAATATAATTCTCGACCTGCATGACGTTATAGAATAGAACAGGCTCGAAACTTATGACTCTTAACTATAACTTTCATTACGTTCTACACTCAAATTATGAAGCTAATATGAGTTTACAGACAGAGTACCAAGCTCTAACAGATTTCGTCACATAAAAAGTATTCGGTTTTAAAACAAGTTTAACAAAAGATTTTTGAGTTAAATCAATTCCACACATCAAATAGACTCTTTAAACTTCACGTATGAAAAATATCCGGTACTAATTTAATTTCTAAATTACGTTTTGGAAGTAACCTTTATGATATTTCAGATTCGCGGACCTTTTTAGATAGATGTTCATAAAGAATTTATTGGGACTAAAATACAATGAATACAAATGTTACAGACATAAATGTAACTTGAAAAAAATATGACTCTTCTCTTTAAGTTTTCAAACATAAGAACTTTAAAGTGGCGAAATAATCCCGACAATATAGAAACAGATTTTGAGATTTTCTGAAATCCTAACCTTTAAAGCAATTATACTAAATCCAACCAGAGATGATTATGCTCGACCCTAATCATGATGATGTGATAAAGTGGAATTAAATAGGTTTGCAAGAATTAAATATAAGTGAAAAAGGTTGAGGATGAACTTACATAAGGTAAATAAAGGTTTGCCTGCCTCCTAGAATTGGCACTACGGTTTTAAGATGAAGTAACCTAAGTATTTATACTAGGATGTAACACGCTTCTACTTGGACTCTAATACTACCAAATTTTCGGTCCACTTACTCGGTTTGACCGAGTCCCTTTTTTCTTTTTTTTCCCCTTAATCTAAATACTTTCCTAATTACTTAATTTTCATATTACTATTATTACACCATATGATACTCTATGTTTCCACCAAGTATATATTCTTATAAATCCTCTAAACCATAAAATGTAACTAATTACTTCTAACTCAAAATGTAACAAATTCTTCGATAATCGTATTCCAAAAATGGCGGGTATTACAAGTTGTAACACCAAAAACTACCCAAATGCCAAGAAAGAAAACCGTGCAATGGGAGTCGTGAGAAGTGTTCGGTGTTGGACATGTGGTTGATTTATTGTCTTAATAAGCATTTTTCAATCAATTTGCCCGCTTTGATGCTCTTTCATATTGATCATATTGCTAAGATGGTTGAGAAGCAGAAAACTGATAGTACCACCGTGTTAGCTTATGGGATGTGGTTGTCACATATCTTTAAGGTGACGGAAATTTTTGATTCTACAAGCTTTGGGGTTGATAGTCTTTGTGATACAATGAATACAGGAATCTTGATTGTCTCGTATGTTATTGCAAAGAAGGAATCGTAAACTTGCTCCAAGGTGGCCCGGTAAGGCTACTGCTCTTCCATCCACTTTGGCTCCACCTATTGAACTTGCGCCGGTTAAAACGAATCTAAGGGAGATTCTTAGTCTCTTTCACTCACTCTCAAGTGAAGTTGTGGATATGCATGTGGAGTTGGCCGAGGTGAAGAATTAAAATGAAGAGTTGATCTCAATGGTGAATGGTCTTGTTGAGATTGGCAAGTCCGAGGATGGTGAAGAGAACAATGCCTAGCTATGAGATCAACCCTACCCTACCTTATGCCAACCTATATTTTGCCGAGCCTATGTCAAGCGTTAATCCTTTTTGCTTCTTGGCTTTATGTTTATGATATTTGCTCAAGCTTGGTTATGTTGTTAATTGTTGAAACATTTGTTTTGTATGACTTTCAATTGGTTTGTTTAAACTTATTGTTCCACTTGATGATGTCAAGAGAGGGAAGTTGTTAAAATTGTGTGAATGTGTGATCCAATAACTCTTACGTTTGCGTACACCGTGATTATGTTTGCTTGACCGATTAGAAGTTCTACTTAGGTTAATTATAGACTTCACCAAAGTACCTTGATCATGTATGTCATCTTATTTTGATCATGTTTAAGCTTGTGAACCTTGACCATTGATTAAAGGGGAATACTATATTCAATTTTATTTGTCTTGCTATCATCAAAGGGGAAAATTGTTGAGACCATTTCTAGATTAGATTGGTTGATGATGCCTTAGGACAAATTAATCTTACTGTTTATATAATGTGTGTATGATCTCTTAATTTTTAATCTTAAAGCTTTGGTAGCTCTACTAATCATTCAATGTTGCACAAGAAGATCAAAAGATGAAGATCGTCATAGTAAGAGTCATGGTGTTGTATAAGAGATCATTAAACGTAATATATGCTAAGTGCTTCAAAATCAACAGTGGATCCCACTGTGGTTTCTTGTTCGTCTTTGAAGAAATATTTCGAAAATATTTAAACTCTTGAAAATTGCTTTCCAAACTTTAGATCAACATTTTACATTGCTGAAAATCCGGTTTGATCACTTTCAAATGAAAGAAAGCTTTTGGTGTCTTTTACAAGTGATAGCTTGCACAAAAAGACACTTACAAAAAATGGATTGTTTACTTTTTCTATATATGGCAATGTTTATGGTTCCCATAAACGCTACCAAATAAGCTATTTCTTGATGAAACTTAACTCATATTTGTGTATGTGTGGGCAACAAGATTAAGTATACTAGTAAACTAGATTACTTGTGCAAATAACTCGTTCTCTTGCACAAGGGGTCTCGGTTTCACTTGTGTAATAATCAACCCTGGTTTTGTTGTTCAAGTTTCAATTGTTTAATTATTTTAACACTTGTACTTTAGCACCATTAGAATAAATTCTCCCACTTCATACCCAACAATCTCTCTCTAAAAAACTCTCCCACCTCTCTCTAAAAACAAAACCCCAAAAAAAAAAATCTGTCACCTCCACCTTCCCCTCCCGCCCGTCGTTGTTATCTCCACCGGCTCCGTCGTCGGAGATGAGGCTTTACTAGCCTATCTTCGGTGACGCTTCCCTCTCCGCCTTTCATCTTTCATTTCTTTCTGCCCAGTTTTCTCATTCTTTTCCTTTTATTTTGATTTTATGATCCCTTCATTTCCTTTGATGGTTTGGTGAATGATCCGTGGTGAATCGATGGTTGTCGCTGGTTTGGAGCTACCCCTCTCCGGTTTCCTTCCTTATGCGCCTGGCTGTGTGGTGGTCTCGGTGCATGCAATGGTTTTCAAGGGAGATGTGCCCCTCTCCCCCTCGTCCCCTTCCCCAATCTCCCCTGGATTTGTGGTGGTCTAACTCAATTATTGAGTTAGTTTCCGATGTCGCCTTCGTTATTTATGGGTCTGCTCTGTGTTGGTTGGACTTTTTCGACGCTTCCCCTCCCCTTGCCCCCCTCCCCCGCCTTTTGGTCCAGTTCCAGGTCAGGTCCGTGTTGGTGGTTCGATTGTTAGGTGTTCGCCCCTCCCCCGCTCTGTGTTGGTTGGATTGTTGGGTTGTCATCTTTCACTTTTGTCGCATGCATGTGTGTCTGTGGGTGTTGTGCCGGTCGCAGTTCGAGTCTTGCTACTTTGGGGTTAGGGTTCGATTCCTTTTGTCTGAGGTTCTGGGATCTTTTGCTGAACATTTGGGTGTTGTCGGGTTCATTCTTTCTCTTCTTGATTGGTGAGACTGGGTGTTCTTAGTTGCTGATTGGCGAGAGTGAGTTGGTTTGAGTTGAGCTTTCGACGACGCTGGCTGTTTTGGAGGCGGTGGTTCCTTCTAAGTATGATATCTCAAATTAAATTGCTGTCTAGTTTTCTTTTCCTCATGATCTCTGATGTGGTCGTTATACACCAAAAATAAAATCTAAGTCTACTAACTAAGAAGATAGCGGAAGTAGGGTCGATCTCCAACGGGAGGAAACTAATTAACTGAAATCTAAATCTGCAAGAAACAATCTGGGGGTTTTGAAAATTGGTTTTGACTAAACTAAATAAGATTAAAGGAAAGAGAAACAAAGGAAGAAATAGATATGGAATAAATCAGATAAAGAGAAATATGCTAGGATTCGGTCTACTGCAGTATCGGCATCTTTGGGTCAACTAAGTCAGTCAATCTATCAATGAGAAGGGCAATGGTTTTCTCCTCTCGGTCTCAAACCACCCTAGGGATTTTCCTAATTAACTCTCATCCTCTTAGGAGTCACCTATCAATTCTAAGCAAGCCTTCCCTTCCAATCTCTCGATCCAGGTCGGGGTTAACTACCTAGCCTAGTCTCCTGCGTATACTCATTCGACTAAACCTCAATTAAATTGCTTAGACTGATTCTCATATTCAAGACAAACTAAAATAATCTATCCTAACATGCCTCTACTACAGTTTCCCTCATCCCAACATACAAAAAATTAGCTACTCATGCAAATTAACGATGCTAACAAAGACGATTGAACATATGACGATAGACATAATAAAATCGTAATTAATAAGCATAAATAATAACAACACAGCAATTAAGTAGAGTAAGTAGTAATTAAGATTAAGATAAAGGTAAGAGTAAAAGAGAGAAATCGTTTACAATCTTAGCAATCCGGCGTAAAGAACAATCCACGTCGAATAAACCCGAATGAAAACCAAAGATTAAAAGTTCAGAAACTAATGAAAGATTAATGTCTGCTAATCTCTGCTGATAAGTTCTGAATAATAAAAACTGAATAATCCTAATGACGTAAATAAGAGTCATATATAGTGTCTAACACGACTCTAACCCTAATTAAGCTATGGACTTGCAGCCCGTGGTAGGATCCACTCGATCGAGTGAAATTACCCTTCGATCGAGGCTTTTATTCATGGAAATCAGTCGATCGAGTACAACTTCCACTCGATCGACCAACTGGTTAACAGCTTCTACTCGATCGAGCAAAGATGTAGCTCGATCGAGTTCTTCTGGCTCCAACTCACCTCGATCGACCAAATGCATAGTCGATCGAGGTCTTCTGGCATAGTACATAGTGAGAGACATGACTTTGGTCTTGATAGTGGATGGTTTCACGCTTCCCCATGCAAGAGTTCCTGTTCCGATCCTTCTATTCTCTTAAATGCATGCAAAGTGGACTGTTTTGGCTCGGTTTCTGCTACTATGCAGCTTGTACCTACAAAATGGTAATGAAAGTACAAAGTAGCCAAATAGGGGCATATGGTGATATAATATCACATAAATGACATAGAAATGCGTGCACAAATGGACTAAAAAGTCTATATAAAATACACGCATCAAACTTCCCCAAACCAAACCTTTGCTTGTCCTCAAGCAAACTAAATGCAGCTAAATGGAACAAAATAAACCTATGGGAATGGAGCAAGTCTCAGAGCTAACTACAAGTCAATGCTAAACCGTTCAATGCACTCATTCAATCACTACAAAGCTTAATACGAAAGTGAACGAATTTATACAATCTTGGAAATAAATTAGACTTTCGACCTTGCAAGACTCAACCAAATTTGGACTCTCACGGATCACTCTTCTCTCATCAAGCAAATGGTAAGTAAATATGTATAAGAAAGAGAGAAGAAAATATAGCCACTCACCTAGACTACGACCGACACAACATGCATTGCTAACTAATATGAAAGATGATTCAAGCACCGTACACACGCATAACCACCGTTCAAGGACAATCACGTGCCGAAAATTTTCAAAAATATGGATATGTGAGGCTAATTGGTAAGAAGGGGCAAAACAGTTAATGGAAATGTGAGGGTAAATAGCCAAGCTAGTTCCTAACAAGACCGCAATATAACTCGTTCCATCCTTCCAACAATCAAAATTAAGCTCGATGCCTTACCAAATCTAGGCATAAACAACACAAATCCCAAATAACACCTCAACAAATTATAATAAGCACAGGAGGTGTAAACAACAAAACTTCAGCCAATTATTTTTTTTCAAGATATTTTTTCATTTTTTTCTTTCTTTTCTTTTTTTTTCTTGGCTGATCGAGGAATAACCACTCGATCGAGCTGAATGAATCACTCGATCGAGGCACATAAACACAAAATCTGCTCGATCGAGCTAAACAAAGTACTCGATCGAGACACTATCAACACTTCACTTCTTTTTCTCATAAATACCCACTCCAATCAATGAAACGAGCCAAAAACTGACACAATGACATAAAATACCTCGACTACTAAACTAGCTCGGCAAAGGTAGGCTAAGTTTGGGATGTATTTAAGGTAACAGGCAGATATGGCTTTATGTGGAGTTAATGGGGTAAAATGAGGAAAAGGGAGATGCAAATATTCTCAAAACACGTAATACCGACCACAAACCCAATGCGTGCAAGCAATAAGAAATCAAAATTCATATACAAGCAAATGACACGAGGTGTGGGGAGTAACTACTCTCATTCCTAGATGAACTGGTCATGGATGTCACCAGTTATAGGCTCTAAAACTCATAATATATAAGTAGTTTGCCAAAAGGTTGAGTCAAGTCTAATAATCAAATTTAAATTCCAAGATAAAATTCAATAGTTCACTATTTCGATTTCACTAAGTAAGTCAAGAAAGGTGCAAGCAATAGCATAAAATAGACTCGTAGTGCAATTTCATCATGAACAAGACTCCAATCCGACTCAACTATATGCAAAAATAAACGTGATATTTTTGATTTTTTCAAATTTTTTCTAATTAACATGAATGTAAACGTGAATGGAATACAAATGCAAATGCAGACGCAAAAGGATGTAAAACACCTCCCCAAACCAAAACAGACAATGTCCTCATTGGCTATAGCACAACAGCATATAAGGGAAAGGAAAGAAAAATAACCTAATTCATGTTCCTAAGGGAATGAAAAATATACAAAGAATGGGAAAAAAAACAAAAGGAACAGAAAAACTCACAAGACAAAGCTTCCCCAAACCAGCATCAAACTGGGGAGCTAACATCACCTACTCCCATCCGTCATCCGTCTCATCTGTCTCCACCCGATACGTCGGGTCCCTCTCCTCCTCCTGAGCTAGCCTCCGAGCTGCCAACTCCGCACGCTCCCTCATGGCCCTCTGTGCCGGCGTCTCATCTTCTTCCTCTCCAGAAGAAGAGGAGGAAGAAGATGGTGAAGGATACCCACCCTCTGAGTATCTGTAGAATGAGGGATGAGGCCATCCATCTGGAATGGGACGTCCTCTGCGGATGTGGTCCTCGTAGATAGGGAACAAGGCCAAGGCCTGATCCCGTCGCATCAGTGTTATATCCCTGCGTATCTCAAGTAGCAAAGCATCACGACGCCCTTGGTCCATGACCTCAGGCGTCTCAAACAGGGGAGGACAAACAAAATTAGCCGAAAAGACCGACTCAGGAGTGGGAGTGGTGACAGGTGGGGGTGTGATAGTGGTCGGCCCCACCTGTTGAGAACCCGACGTCTCTCCAACTTCCCCCTGAGGGGAAGCTCTCTTCCTCTTTTTAGTGGAAGAGGAAGGTGTAGTGGTGAAAGGTAGATGGTAAACAGGGGGAGGGGGTTTCACCCCTCTCACTGTAATGAGAGGTGAAAGAGAAGGCAATGTAGGGCAAGGTAAGACAACGGATGTGGAACCACATATCTTCCACACCCGACGCTCAGAGCCCGTAATCCAAGTAAACCCAATCATGACTGGTATATCTAAATCGACTCCTGGTCCTATGCGCTGGTGAGTCCTAGGGAAGTCTGAATAAAGGTGGCGGTCTATCCTACTGACCAGACCGCCACAGACTACGGCGCTAGACACCCTAGACTCTAAGTTCTTCCAATGACGGGCCACCAAGTAAGCGATGTTCAGGACAAACGGGGTACCGCTATCAATGTTCAGGTACCCCGCTAAGATGGCTAACTCGGTGTTGGTAATGTTGTTAGGTTCTGGCCTAGCAAAAATCGACTCTCCTAAAAGTCGCAGAAAATAGCGCAGTGCAGGGTGGTGAACGTGGGCCACCCTACGAGAGCCGTAGAGTGTGTGAGAGAGAGCGGTCCAGACCTGGGACAACAACTTCCTAGGGGCTGCTAAACGACCGTCACTCGAAAAACCAAAAACCTCCCCAAACCTAGCTAAGGTCCACGAATGCGACTCATTAAAGAGTCGGAAATGAATGCAAGCACTAGTCGGTGAGGTAGCATACATATCGGACTCAAAAGTATAAGAGCTGAAAAATTCGAGCGTAGGTACTCGATATGTATACTCCCGCATCGAGGCCAAACCCGACATGCCCGTCCCGTTAAGCAACAAACAAACATCAGTGAATAAACCTAGCTCCTCTAGGTCGGGACGGTGCAAAAAACGACTCAAATGGATGGGGGAGTCAAGTAAATAAGATAACCGTTTCCGGTGAATAGTAGAAACGAATTGTACCTCCCTTATCCCTTGTAGTGTCCCGGGGGACTCCACGATAGGTGGCTGACTAGCAGCCTTAAGAGCTTTCGGTGGTGCTAGTCCTCGAGTGCTAGCTAGCTTCTGTGCGGCTAGCTGGCTGGTGGTCAACGCCTTCTTACTAGGGGCGAGTGTTGAACTGGAAGGCGGAACAACGGTCTCAGCAGTGACCGTTACAGGAGTCGGAGCTTCAGTGTGCTCCGTGGAGACTGTCTCAGCAGCAGCCTCGGTAATCGTGACAGCAGTTTCAGTCACAACAGCAGCGGCAGTCTCGGCAGTAGCGGAAATCACTGTAGTTGTTGGCTCAGCGACAACCTCGGGAACCGTGGATGTACTTGGGACTGAACTTGATGCCATAGCTACAAAAAGATCAACAAGAACCAATCAATAACATCTAATTCACTAGATTACCCTATAATCAATATCTAACCCTAATTAAATCGGGAAAGGGGAAGGACTATGAATCAACTAGTAAAATAGGAAAGAAAAGCTTACTTGTTGATGATTACCCGAACAAATAGCAATTAATCAATAAATTCGAAAAAACGAATTACAAACCCTAATTCACAAAATCTCCAATTAACCGAAATTAAAGGGGAAAGGGAGAGGGCTTTTTAATTAATTGCAAAAGTAAAGAGTTGGGGTAGATGTAATTGGTAAATGATTGGGAATATCACGGATTGCAGGAAGGAATTTGCAGAAGAGAAGTCGAAAGATGAAGAACAAAATAGAATTGGGATCGAGTAAAAAGAAAGAGGATCGAGGACTGCCCTTTTATAGGTTAGTTTCTTCATTCGATCGAGTATAAATGCCCCTCGATCGAGGGTTTCTGTCATGCTGGACTGCTCGATCGAGTAGGTCTGAGTTACTCGATCGAGTGGGCTTCTTTTGATGATCCATACTTCACTCGATCGAATGGAATTCTCCTCGATCGAGTTCTTTTTCTCACCCACGTCACTCGATCGAATCACGATGTTCTCGATCGAATGACTTTCCTCTATGCTTAGCCTTCGACTTTCAGCAATTTGATTTCCGCTTCTATTTTCTGCAGAATAATACAAAACAATACCCAAAAAAATACCAAAAATCGTCTAACAGGAAAAATAAATTGTTCATCTAAGCTACGGATTGTAACGTAATAGTCTAATCTAAGTAAATAGTCTAATTGTCTAAGTGTTTAATGAAAACGCAATAAATGTTATTTACAATTTGCACGGGGTTGCAAACCCGGCTACCAACCAAACAGTTTCATGACAAGGCCACCGTGAGGCCTTTGACTTGCGGAATTACCCTCAGCTGCGGTAATTTCCGTCTTCTTTCTCCACACGTATGATGGTTTCTTGGAGCCTAGCTCCACTTCGAAATCACTTGAATACATGCGAGCTCCTTTGTCCTTCTTGGATTTCTTCTTCTGGACGTCGTCACGCGAACCTGGCTTTCCCTTTTCCAGCTCCAATGCTGCCGCGCTATGATCTGTAAGGCAACATACAACAGCATGTTCCTCCAATTCGCTCCCAAGCTGGGGCGTAGGTGTTACGGTAGCAATGGGGATATCACAGATAGGAGTTATAGGTTCGATAGGAACCGAAGCTTTGTCATGCGTGAATAAATCAGGTGTGATATCGGATAAGGGAAGTGCGTGACATGGTGACACAAGCATAGGACCCTTACTAGCATGAGACTGCGTGAATACTAAGTTCTCCCCACCTATTTGAAAAGTCAGAGTTCGTAACCCAACATCAATAACCGCTTGCGCAGTATGCAAGAACGGTCTTCCCAAAATGATGGGAGTGTGAGAATCCTCAGGTATATCTAAAACTATGAAATCGACCGTGATGAAGAATCTTCCTATTTGCACAAGAACATCCTCTATTATTCCTAAGGGTCGAGACAAGGTTATATCTGCCATTTGTACCGTCATATTGGTACACTGAGGCTTGGTAAAGCCTAACCGTTTGGCTAAAGACAAAGGCAAGACGCTAACACTAGCTCCTAAGTCACATAACGCGTTGTCTATGAGATAGGTACCTATATGATACGGTATAGAAAAACTACCTGGGTCAGACAGCTTAGGGGGGCTCTTGTTCTGGAGGAACGCAGAGCATTCCTCAGTTAAGGCTACAGTCTCTACCGTATCTACTGACCTCTTACGCAAAAGAATTTCACGCATAAATTTTAAGTAAGAGGGTACCTTTAATAGGAGGTCTGCAAAAGGAACGTTCACCTTGAGATCGCGTACAATGTCAGCGAACCAAGCAAATTCCTTCTCGACCTTAGCCTTCTTCAATCGACCAGGAAACGGAACTTGAATGTCAGGATTACCACGTTGCATATCCTTGACAATTGCATTGTTGATTATCCGCTTGCTTAACCCCTTCGAACGAGCTTCTCGCTCATGAAAACCCATCGATCGAGTATCTAAGTCACTCGATCGAAGATTATCCGAGCTTAAACTGCTCGATCGATCAGCTTCCTCAGTCAACTTATTCGGTCGAGTAACTGGATTCTCTCGATCGACCATTTGCCTATCTGAACCACTCGATCGACCATCAACAACCTCTCGATCGAGTAACAAACTTTCTGATTCACTCGATCGACTAACACAAACATCTTGATCGAGTGCTTTCTCCTTCAATTCATTCGATCGACTAGCAATAACCTCTCGATCGATTACACTATCAGCAACAGTCTTCGCAACATTGGGATGCGCACCAGAAATATCAGCAACTGTACTAGGACTGTCATAAGCAAGACCTCTTCTCAGAGTAATCATGTTCAGCGTCTCCTTGTTCTTATCAGTTTGAGACGGTAACTGCCCAGGTTGCCTAGTCGATCTAGCTCCCGCCAATTGAGCAATCTGCAACTCCAAAAGCTTGATAGTAGCATTTGTTGCTTGATCAGATTTACTCATTTGGATAGCTAAAGCTTGGATCATAGACTTTAACTCCCCGACTTCTGAAATTCCTCCAGATGAGGAACTAGCTTGCTGTGAAGACTGGATTTTCTGAAATCCTTGCTTGTGCGGCGGTTGATACGTCGGCTGTGGTGGTGGAGGTGTAGGATTTAAGACGTTCTGGCTTGTCCATCTCAAATTGGGATGGATATTCCCTTGATTGTAGTACCCACCTCCTTGACGGTATTGTTGAAAGGAAAAGACTTGCTCATTTTCAGCAAAACAGTGTATAGCCGTGTGACCAGTTTCGCCACACCTCTCACAAGTAATCACTTCTTCTTGCTGCAGCAAATGAACTGTCTGCTGGTTATCTGCAGCTTGCTTCTCCTATTTATCAAGTCTGGCATTTAGTTTATCGAATTTTGCATCCAGACCTTCAGAATCAATACTAGCTATCGTCCGTGTACCACTCCGCGGATTACCATATTCAGTACAATGGGTTGCCATCTCCTCTATCAGTTTCCAACCCTTATAATCATCTATTTCCTTCTGGAACCTCCCGTTTGACGCGGCATCTAGAATGGCTCGATGATCATCATATAACCCGTTGTAGAACTGGTTACACGGAAACCACTGCTCGAACCCGTGGTGAGGAACAGACCTCACTAGCATCTTGAATCGATCCCAGGACTCATAGAGATTTTCATGAACCGTTTGCTTGAAATTAGTAATCTGACCCCTCAAAGCATTTGTCCTCTGTGGTGGAAAATACTTCTTGTAGAAGGCCAGTGCGAGTGTAGTCCAATCGGTAATACCCAGTTCTTCTCGATTCAAGTTCTTCAACCAGTCTTTGGCATTATCAGTAAAGGAAAAAGGAAACAAGAACTCCTTGATCTTGTCAGCTGTCACCCCTTTAGAGACTGGAATAGAAGAACAGTAGTCAGCAAAAGTCTCCATATGCTTCCTCGGATCCTCCCCAGCTACACCCCTATACTTATCCTGCTGGACAAGCTTGATATAAGACGGACGAAGATCGAAAGAAGTTCCATCTTCGTCCGTTGTAAGTTTGAATCCTTGAGGTATACATGCAGCTGTAGGCTCAGAATGGCTAGCAATATTAGGCATCTTTGCTGGAAAGGTAGTCTCAACAGTTAAATCTTCCTCGAAAATGAAACTGTCAAAGACGGATTCAGAAGTTCTCAAGTCTTCCTCCTGAATAGTCTTATCTAACCCTCTCTTCCTGCGTAGGAAGGTTCTTTCAGGCTCCGGATCAGCTTCCACTAATTCGAGCCTTTGGGACCTGCACATACACAACATCAGAGAGAAAAATAAGAACAGTCTTAAGGAATTAGAAATTCCTTAAGACGAGACAGAAATAAATAAACAGAAAATTAAATTGCCTCCCCGGCAACGGCGCCAAAATTTGATGTGGTCGTTATACACCAAAAAAAAACCTAAGTCTACTAACTAAGAAGATAGCGGAAGTAGGGTCGATCTCCACAGGGAGGAAACTAATTAACTGAAATCTAAATCTGCAAGAAACAATCTGGGGGTTTTGAAAATTGGTTTTGACTAAACTAAATAAGATTAAAGGAAAGAGAAACAAAGGAAGAAATAGATATGGAATAAATCAGATAAAGAGAAATATGCTAGGATTCGGTCTACTGCAGTATCGGCATCTATGGGTCAACTAAGTCAGTCAATCTATCAATGAGAAGGGCAATGGTTTTCTCCTCTCGGTCTCAAACCACCCTAGGGATTTTCCTAATTAACTCTCGTCCTCTTAGGAGTCACCTATCAATTCTAAGCAAGCCTTCCCTTCCAATCTCTCGATCCAGGTCAGGGTTAACTACCTAGCCTAGTCTCCTGCGTGCACTCATTCGACTAAACCTCAATTAAATTGCTTAGACTGATTCTCATATTCAAGACGAACTAAAATAATCTATCCTAACATGCCTCTACTACAGTTTCCCTCATCCCAACATACAAGAGAATTAGCTACTCATACTATTAACGATGCTAACAAAGACGATTGAACATATGACGATAGACATAATAAAATCGTAATTAATAAGCATAAATAATAACAACACAACAATTAAGTAGAGTAAGTAGTAATTAAGATTAAAATAAAGGTAAGAGTAAAAGAGAGAAAGTCGTTTACAATCTTAGCAATCCGGCGTAAAGAACAATCCACGTCGAATAAACCCGAATGAAAACCAAAGATTAAAAGTTCAGAAACTAATGAAAGATTAATGTCTGCTAATTACTGCTGATAAGTTCTGAATAATAAAAACTGAATAATCCTAATGACGTAAATAAGAGTCATATATAGTGTCTAACACGACTCTAACCCTAATTAAGCTATGGACTTGCAGCCCGTGATAGGATCCACTCGATCGAGGGAAATTACCCTTCGATCGAGGCTTTTATTCATGGAAATCAGTCGATCGAGTACAACTTCCACTTGATCGACCAACTGGTTAACAGCTTCTACTCGATCGAGCAAAGATGTAGCTCGATCGAGTTCTTCTGGCTCCAACTCACCTCGATCGACCAAATGCATAGTCGATCGAGGTCTTCTGGCATAGTACATAGTGAGAGACATGACTTTGGTCTTGATAGTGGATGGTTTCACGCTTCCCCATGCAAGAGTTCCAGTTCCGATCCTTCCATTCTCCTAAATGCATACAAAGTGGACTGTTTTGGCTCGGTTTCTGCTACTACGCAGCTTGTACCTATAAAATGGTAATGAAAGTACAAAGTAGCCAAATAGGGGCATATGGTGATATAATATCACCTAAATGACATAGAAATGCGTGCACAAATGGACTAAAAAGTCTATATAAAATACACGCATCAATCTCCCTCTTTAGGAGTCTTTATCGTACTAGTTGGAATGTCAGTCAAATAATTAGCTTTAGTGAGGAGGTGGTTATGTCTCTATGGGTTCATATTAGTCATTGCATGTGGGCTTCCATGGTTTGTTGGTCCTTCAATCAAAGGGATCGATTCCAACGGTGTAGGAGATTTATCT
Organism: Heliosperma pusillum; assembly: GCA_022085475.1. Lineage (NCBI taxonomy): Eukaryota > Viridiplantae > Streptophyta > Magnoliopsida > Caryophyllales > Caryophyllaceae > Heliosperma > Heliosperma pusillum. The sequence continues at coordinate 14,353 of JAIUZE010008747.1, read as the reverse complement.
CCACCGATGGCAGACTTCGTCGTCTTAACCATCACCTTGAATTTCTACGTTCTTTTCGTAAGTGCGTAAGTACATCCAGTTATCGTCTCTCTTCGGGTTGTTGGATTGGATGCATCTTGGGGGTCCTTCATGCAGTTGAAGCTGGTTTGAGCGCTCGCGGGTTTTCTTCATCTTCATGCTATTGTAGTTCTGTCTTATCTTAATGTTGTCGTTGTATTTCTAATTTATGTTGTGTCAGTATTAGGTATGCTTAAATGTTTAGCTAATTGTCCTAGATCAAAGAACATGATTGCTCATAATGTAGCCAAAAGGGCGATCTAGGATAGATTCATGTATTGCTGCAAAAAAAACACTTGTTCTTTAATGTGGTGTGTTATTTTATGGTATGATGTATACTGTACTTAAAATTATAATACCATACTAATTTCATTTGAACAAGTCTGCAACAAGAAACATTTATAACTAAAAAGACTTTGAGTTTTATCGAGTAAATTGAGTTTGCAAAAATCACTTAACATTTCAAACTTGGATCGTTTTGCAAAAGCTTTTCTCAAGTCTTTTACAAAGAGCTAGCTCGTTGCAACAAAGTATGTAGTGTGTTCGATGATCTCGTCTTAGTACCTAAACGTTATCTCCACCCTCCAATTGAGTCTTGTAACAAAACCGAGATAGAACCAAACCAAATTTTGAGATAGAGTTATCTTGAGCAACAACAACCTGAAAAGGGTTGGGGAAGTCTCTTAGCGGAGTAGCTTCGAGCATAAGTTGCGGAGTAGCATTAAACAAATAACAACCAGAGTAGGTTGGGGAGTCGTTTTGTTGCTCAAGGTTTTAGTTGTATGAGTTTACTTCTAAAATGTTCAATAAAATAACGTTGGATGTAGGTCGCGGAGTAGTGACCAGACCAATTTAAAAAACATCATCGTGCATGTTTTGTCAACTTACGATTTATTTTCGCTGCACCATAACTCTTAATTTCCGTGTTAGAAACCACTTTGAATTTCATTGTGACATATACTTGCTGAATCATTTTTGTACATTTTTAACTTAATAGTTTTAAATATCAACTTTTCCTTTCATCTAAATATTGTCTAAAGTGTTCATGGAGTTTAAAAGAAGCTTTTAAATAAGCTTAAATTATTTAAATAGACACCTAATTCACCCCCCCCCTCCTCTTAGGTGTTCCCGCCCTTGATTCTTCAGTTACGGTGTACTGTTTAAGATGTTTTGTGATGTTACTATTGCTATTCATTGTGTTGTGACATAGTTGTACTGACCTCGTATATGTGTTTTAAACACTGATGTGATACATTGGTGGATGGTGAGCAGGGAGTTTGACATGTAACTTGTTTGAGCTTGCTTAAGGGTTGGATGAGATGCCGCACGACGATGATCAAATAACTTTACGTTGACTCAGTAGATGTTGAGTCTTTAGACGGCCTGGTTTTAATTTCAGTTGTATTACATTTCATTTAAGAATTGTTGTAAGCACTTAAACATTTCTTATATTATAAATGTTTCTTTATTGTTTATTTGATATGTACTACCTCGGGTAACCGAGATGGTAGTACTCCATTTTGCTAAGGTAAGCCTTGGTAAGGCACTTTGGTAGATGGGGGTGTTACAAAACCATTCTTCTGGCCATTTTTCCTTGATGCTCTCGCGACAAGAAGGAATATCGCTGTTAGAATTTGGTGCAATGCAGATGATGAGTACCTAGTTTGTGGCAGGTTCTCGGAATCAAGACTGCACCTTATTCGGGACTGTGGGTGGGTGGGTGGGTTGGGTATGGGAAGGGGTTGGGCTGGAGATAAAAAAGGGTGAGGGGTTTGAGCGGGTGAGGGAGTGGGTAGAGCATGTGTGGAGGGAGTGAAGAGAGGATCAACGTATGGTGTTCATGACGAGTTGTTGGGCGATATGGGAGGTGCGAAATAAATGGGTATTCGAAGGAACACAAGTATGGTTGGAGGCGGTGATTATAGGAATGAGTGACGTTATGTGTGATACGAGGAGGCAATTGTCGAAAGAGGAGAAATAGGGGTGGCAGGGTCATTTTGAAGACGAGAGAGGTGATAAGTGGGTGAGACCGAGGGATGGAATGGTGAAAAACAATGTGAACGCATGTGTCAATTAAGGAGGGATTGGGGACGAGTATTGAGGTTGTTTGTCGGGATGGGGTTCGGTGTATGTTGTGGGATATGAGGATACAAGGAGAAAGGGAAATGGAGTCGGGTGATGCGGAAGCTCTAGCCGTTCTTACTGGAGTTCAAGAAGCCAAGCGAAGACGAGTCAAGCGCGTGGTGGTGGAAGGCGATAATATCAAAGTCATCAGAGATTTACATAAGCGGAAAACAAGGACGAAGTAACATCTTTCTTATTTATGATGAAATTTTGGATACTTGTAATTGGTTTGATGAGGTTGTCTTTTCTTTTGTTCGTAGAAACTTTAATAGTGTTGCTCATGAGCTAGCGCATACTAATCCTTGGTCGGTTGGATGTAGACGATGGGAGAGTAGCGCTCCTCAAACTATCCTAGATCTTATTGCGTTTGAACAATCGTTAATCAAGTAATTGAGTAAAGCCCTTTTGGATTGCTTTCAAAAAAAAAAAAAAAACAAAGCATTAGAATCCGAGAACACAATGAAATGTATAGATATTAGGACTGTTACATGTAACAGTCAATTACGCAAAACTAATACCAAATCGAAGTCAATTACTCTCCCTTTTCAAGTTTCAACTCTTCCCTGTTCCCCCAATTTCTTTCTGTGGGTTCTTCTAACTTCTACTTTCTCACCTCTTCCATTAATTTCAAAGACTCCAACTTTCTCCTTAAATCCTCAGTTTCCTCAAAAAATCCCACATTTTATCATCACCAACTAACACAATTATGGTTAAATTTCATCTACTTATCCCAATTTTTCTCTCTTTTTTCTTCTTTTTTCCTTGCCCTTCTCATTGTGGATGGCTCAACAATGTCAAAAGGTCATCTTTTTTAACTGTTTACCACCTTAAATCCTTAATTATATGCTATGTGTAAAGTTGATTGATTTTGATGGTATTGAATTTCATTTGTAGAAGTGAATCAGTGCTGAAATTAAAGAGTGAGATTACTCCTCCTTCTGGTACGATTGATCCTACTCGTGTCACTCAACTTTCTTGGAATCCCAGGTTTTTCTTTTATCCTTATTTTTGGAGTATTTTGATGCGTTTTATTAGATACAATTAGATATGGTCGTTTTATAATTGGTGGTGTTTTTAGTGTGATAATATTATGATAATTTTTTGTGTTTATTAAATGAACAGGGCTTTTTTGTATGAGGGTTTTTTGACCAATGAAGAATGTGATCATCTAATTCAAATGGTCAGCATTTTACTGTGTATTTTCTGCATTATTTTTGTTTTTTTTGGTAATGTTGGTTTGATTGGAAATTTGAAATGTGGGATGTTTTTGTTGGGGTTTGTAAGGCAAGGGATAAGTTAGAGAAGTCGATGGTGGCTGATAATGAGTCTGGTAAGAGTATACCAAGCGAGGTTCGCACCAGTTCCGGCATGTTTCTCCAAAAGGGTCAGGTTTGTATGGCTTCAAACTCTCTATCTTTTTACTTCTATTGATGTCTGCGTTATTCTCGTGAGTTTTGTATACTCGTTTTGTGTGAATCATTTGATAACCTTTGACTAAAATACCCATGACAAAGAAAAACAAATGATCAAGGAGGGGGGGGGGGTATATCTTTAGTCCATTGAATATGGATTCTTATGGCATCTGTAAACGTGTTTGATATCCTTAGTCGGGGAAGTGGAACAATTCCCGTATAAAGCACACATTTGCAAAAAAAGCTATTGCTGTAATGGCAACTAGATAATCAAGAATAGTTTGTATTCTTAAAAGTTTCTGACTTTACTGCAATAAAGAGTTACAGTATCATTTTGTTTCCCTGATTTCTCTCGATTGAAGAAATTACCCCTGTTGGCTTGAGTTCCCGTTGTGTAGTTAACCATTGTATACCCGATTGTCGGTACTCATGTGTGGTCTTCCTTTCCAAGACAATTCTGATAAAGGGATAAATAAGTCGCGAAACTCTTGAGTTACCATATTCAGAAAATTGCTTAGGACGATGTTAATACGATGGTGATTTTTGCTTGGCATAATTTATAATGTTGTTCGATGGAATAACCTTGAGTGAGCTAGCGTTTGTTCACGATTGTATTATTCTTTTTTATCACTTGATCGTTAGTGATATGTCAGCTCTCTAAATAGTGGACATTCTTTGTAAATTGAGCAATGTAAGAGCGCTTCACTTACTGGATTACTGGACAAAAGAGTGATTTAAAGAGAATTATCATGATAGAGGGTAGAACATGGAGATTAAATGATTACTATGTTTCTAGACACTTAGAGCTCCTAAGAGCATGTACAATGGAAGCTCTTCGAAGAATTCTCCATGTTGGTCCCCACATTTGGAGAGCAAAAAGATTGTTTTTTTTGCCTGCAATAGAGTGCTCATGATTTTTGTGTGCTCTCCAATGTATAAAATGGAGAGAAGCTCTCTTGGAGCTCTTAGGGAAGAGCAAAGGAAAGCTAGCTTCTCATATAAAGCGGACCATACCATGTGAGTTTGTGAGAGCGATAATGTATTTCTTTACGTTTTTTTTTATTGTAGTTCTAAAAAAAGGGGACCACAAAATTACTTGGAGAGCAATAGAGCATATAGAAGAATTTTGTTATTCTAGGTGTAGAATCACTTTGTTTCTCAGTGAGAGTGTGTAAATGTAAAGCAAAATAGGTGCTCTTCATTTGTTACTATTGCAGAGGCTCTAATAAGCACTACAAAAGTAACTTGGAAATCACTATAATATTTTTGAATGATATACAGCATCCCCTGCATAGTTGTTGCCGCTGCTATCTGCATATAAGGTTAATACCTTGCTAGTTTACGTTGTACAGTATTCAAGCTTCATCTGAGTATTACTTGCATTGTAAGATTTTCCTGTGGCAGTGGGGTAGTTTTTTTTGTTGTTGTTAGGCTAACACTGCTGCTCTATCATATATAACTAAGAAGAGATTTAGATAGGATACTACATCGTTGACCCCCCGATATCTCAAAAGCTCTTGCTGTGTAAGGAGGTCGGGCTTATGCATTATAACCCCTGCAGCAACCAAGAGACAAATATCCAGCGATCCTATAAAAAATGTGATGGAGTGGCGCTGAATGAGTACCAAGTCCCTTAAAAAGAAACATCGAATTTATTGAGCCATTTTGCTTTATTTCATCATATAAAAAAACAATGAATAATAGGTATTTGATTCTATTAGAAACGGAATGTAAAAAGTATTTGATACACCAAAAAATAAAGTTAAATCCCATCATGGAGCTCTTTCTCTTCGCTCTACCTATTGTAACACCCATCTTAACTCCTATCCCATGCTAATATATGCATCCCTTTCACTCTCCCTTATCTTATCCATGTTGTCTTAGGTAACTAGGCTTCCTCCTCTTCACGACAATGTAACTTCCCAGTATTCAAACTTGCATAGAGTGGCATCATTTTCTATTTGTCTCCTATGGCAAAATTGCATTTTCCTCATCTTGTTCTATAACGTAGTTTCTACTTACCTCAATCATGAACCATTCCTCTTTAGGCCAATCCACTTAAAAACCAGTATGGAGTTGCGTAAAAAGGTTTAGTTGATTGAAATATTTTTCTTTGATGTTGTAGGCTTAGAGCATCCACAACAACAATAAGTTTTTGTTATTTTTTGTGGGAGCTCAACCTATTTATCTCATCTTATCATAAGTTGATATTTTACCCAAAAACTTTACACAACAACAATAAGCTTTAATAAACTTTCAACTCCCACTTCTCACTTCTTCTCTCCTACATCACATAAAAAATAATAATAAAATACTCACATAAACAAGCAATTCTCATCCTCACTCTCATCACATTTGGAAGAGTTTCACAAAAAGTCATCTTTTGATAAAAACTTTTTGTTGTTGTGGGGTGATGAATGTAAAAATATCAACTTTAGAAGTAGATCTTTTTGTTGTTGTGGATGGTCTTAGTGTCCTTAGAGAGATGAAAGTCCTACAAAAGACAGAAGTAGTTTCTCACATTGCTGTTAGAGTATGTACTCTGATCTACTTTGGAGAAATAGAGAATTATTTCAGCGAAGGGAGATGATATGAAAAAGTTGATCTAAATTAACTTTAGGCTAACTATGCTTTACTTCAACTCCATGGAAGGTTAACTCTTCATTTTACATAGCTCGAAGATAACTCTCCATTGGAAATAGAGAAGAAGATAACTCTCCATCTTTCTCATACTTCTTACATAGTATTTCATCTACATTTCCATTTTCGATTCTTATAAATTAATCTGAATATATAATATTCTTAAAAGGTAAAAATTGAAAAAACATATCACTTGTTTTTCATATTATGAATATAAATTCTTCTCATATCGAAAATAATTAAGTACACTTTGTTATTGATTATTAGCCAAAAGTAGGGGAGACTACATATCTAATATCTTTTGATTAGATATCCAAATCTGAAATGAAATATCTATATTTCTATCCAAATGTTTCGGATATACAATGTTCAAATATACTAAAATAACCGGATTGGATGCAGATATATTTGAAATTAAGTTTGACACAATATCATATTCATCTTCTTCGATATTAGTTTGTGTTTGTTTTTCAACTCCATTGATTGAATTTAAGTACCACTTACATGTTGATCATATATTTTAGCTCTCTTGTAGGTTGTATTACATAAACAAGTGTCCGATTCAAGAATTCTACTTTAGATGGGAGTGAAAAATTAAACTACACGTAAAAATGGAATAATTTCATTTTATTAATAGAGAAATATAGAAAAACTAACCCTATCATGAGAATCACAATTAATTATTAAATACACTGATATACAAGAATAATTTGTAACTAATTGGAAAAATATATATTCACAATTTCAGATCTTATCAGATATTCAAATGTTTTAAACTTGATAGCCATCTCCGATCCAAAATTTTTAAATCCTGTATTAGATATCCGATTTGAACTTATATTTTGGATATGATATTCGATAAAACTTGATTTTTGGACCAGATATCGAAAATTCAGATCGGGTTTGAAGCGGATATTTTGTCAGCCAAAAGTAATAATTCGACATATCATTTATAAAAATAAAAAGTAAGATATATTTATAGGTGCGACCATAGATAGTGAATCAAGAGTTAACGAGAGTTATTACATTGCGAGGGTAGAGCGATATCTTTACTCTCGAAGGATAGAGAGTGGGTCAGTGGGTGGGTTAAAAGCTAATCTTCACCAAAAGATATCTTGAGCACTTGAGTAGTGTACATGCGCTAGGCAAAGTCACATGGTTGGGCAATGTGCTAATATGTGTCTATAAAAGCATGCATATGGTTGGGCAAGGTGCTAAAATGTGTGTATAAAAGCATGCATTCGGTGCCTGTGGCGTGCACTACTCAAGTATCATATTTTTTTCCGCTTTAGTTCTATTTGACCTGCCCTCTTTCCCACTGTGAGCGTGACGCGAGCGCCTTACCTTGTGGCTTGCACCTTGTCAGAATGGGTCCTCGTGGCCTCTGTGGGCCCGGATGGAGACAACTCCCTCCACTCTAAAGTAGGCTCTAATTGCATTTTGGCGTGCACTAAAAACCATAAATGAGGTAGCAAGCTGATGGATTTTGCCTTCATTCAATTCTTAGTAAATTAGGTAGACATTGATAACTGTGGACAATAGTAAGAGATGAAAGGGAATAAAAATCTGCTTTGATCTTGGCCATTCTTGGTATTTGTGCCATTGTGGAGTCATCTTTTGTTACTTGCTCACTTCTATACGATTTAAGATGACATAGGCAGTTCCTTGTTAAATGTTAAGCCTCATTTGTTCTTTTAACGGCTTGTAAATAACTTGGTCATTTTTGCGTATGAAGAAACGATTTCAGTGTATCAGCAATACTTTTGGTGGATTGGAAAGCATAATATAATTTGGTTAAAGCGTCATTGAATTTAAAGTTAATTATAGCTTTATAGTTTCAACCAGAAGGTTTGCTAAATGCTGATCACTTTTTGTTTCATAAAGGATGAAGTAGTTGCTGCAATCGAGGCAAAAATTGCTGCTTGGACATTCCTTCCAATAGGTGATTATGACTGAATATCACGCACTACATTTTAAAATTTTGGATAGTAGAAGTATGATTAACACAACTATTTTGTCAGAGAATGGGGAGGCAATGCAAGTTCTTCACTATGAGCTCGGCCAGAAATATGAACCTCATTTTGACTACTTTCATGATAAGGTTAATCAGCAATTAGGTGGGCACCGCATTGCTACAGTTCTTATGTACTTGTCGAATGTTGAAAAGGGTGGAGAAACTGTCTTTCCCAATTCAGAGGTAAATGCTTTTTCAGTAATGTTCTTCTCATCTTGAACCTTCACATTGAAGTTCATCTAAAGTTTGTTTTATTCAGGCAAAATTGCAGCAGCCAAAAAACGATAGCATGTCTGATTGTGCCAAAGGTGGTTATTCAGGTAAATACTGTAATATAATATGCATGTGTATAGTACTCCTTCCTATTCACCAGGTTCTTTACGCATTCCTTTTTCGGCATGTTCAACATGTTCTTTACGTTTCCGTTTCAGGAAATCTTTCTCCAAGCATACTTACCAATCTACCCTTATCTAACTATCCCTTACTACAGTAACCCACCTCCCTTTCTCATTTAATACAACCACCCTACCCTAACCCAACCTCTACAATCACTCACCACCACCCTGACCCAACCTCCACCATCACCCACGGCCACCACCACCAATCAGACGAACCAGCCTGCCCCTTCCCTCACCCCAACCACCATCCACCCTAATCATTTGCCAGTTACCACCGCAATCATCTCCCACCGAATGAACCCCACCGTTATCATCTACCACTCCGCGAAAAATCCTCCCCCTCACCTAAAACGAGCCCTGCACCACTAGGAAAAGAAACCTCACCTAAAGGAAACTCAACTTCTATCTTGGAAAACCCTAGATCTAGGATTTTGAAGGGTTGAGAAGGGGGTTTTCTATGTGCAAGGGTTGCTTCTCGGTGGGTGGGGTACTTTATTTGGCTGAATGGCAGTGACTTTCGTGGATGAGGGGAGTTTTCCGGCATGGTGGTGGTGGTTTCTGCAAGTGTTGCCTTTTTTCGGCAAGGTTATGGTGGAGGGAGAGTGTGCGGTTGTTTCTGGTGGAGGGTGGCCGGTTTTTCCGGTCTGAGATGGGTTTTCAAGTTGGGGTGGGGGGTGGTAGCCTGGTAGGTATAATTGACTTGTTTATTATCATTTGCCTAAAAAATGGGTCCAATACCAAACGTAAAGAGCCTGGTGAATAGGAGGGAGTACTATAGCAATATGATGATATCTCTGTTAAACATGAAAATCTAAACCGTTGCCCTGAAATAATGTCTAGGTTTTGTGTTCTGTCAATGGCAATGTGATATCTAATATTCACTCAAGGATAAAACCGGGTTGATTGATTAGCTTTGTTGATTGTTGTCTTAAACATAAAATGTAGTCAATCTTTAAATTACAGCTTTTGGTGTGTTTTGCAGTGAAACCAAGGAAGGGTGATGCTTTACTTTTTTTCAGCCTTCATCCCGATGCTACCACAGATACATTGAGCTTGCATGGCAGTTGCCCCGTTATTGAGGGTGAGAAATGGTCTGCAACCAAATGGATTCACGTTCGGTCCTTTGAAAGGATCTGGAAGAAAGACCCAGTTTCTGGAGATTGTGTGGATGACAATGCACTGTGTGCTCAGTGGGCCCGTGCAGGTGAGTGTAAGAAGAACCCTCTTTACATGGTCGGGAGCAAAGATATGAAGGGATATTGCAGGAAGAGTTGCAACATATGCTGAGTGTAATCCTCGTCTTCTTATTCTAGGATTTTTGTAAAACCTGTGATCTTCTTCTAACTACGACCTTCTGCGACTGTACATTATACTTAAACTTGAAATTTTAGGACAACATTTTAGCTTGTGCCTTGATTATCAGCTCCTGACACTGGTTATTGGTCTTTAAACTCTAGCTCAACATTCACTCGTGTCCATAGCGATGATATTAATTTGTGTGATCAGTCGTGAACACGAATTGCAGTACTGCATTATGTTAGGATGGTCCGATGGAGACAGTGCTTTGGTTTAAATTGGCTTGCGTATGTTTGCCATATCCAGTATATATTGATCTAAAATTTAATAACATAATGTCAGCATTTCCTGAGAACTTAATACACATGCATAAATGAAGCGTATTACTGGCAGGAAAATCTCTACACAACAAATCTCGCAAATTTTCATCAAATGCTTAAACTTGCATAGTGCCGAAGATGTACTTCCACAACGAGAGTGCCGAGTAAATCAAATACTACTCCCTTCGTTCCGGTCAATTGTTGTCATATTTCTTTTTCGGGTGGCTTAGTCAATTGATTGTTCTTTCTATATTATGTAGGTTTTCTATGAGTAATTTGACTCCTAATGAGACTATTGTCCACTTGTCATCCACTAGATATCACCACAAATGGTCCCTTTCTCTTTCCTTGGTCTTTATGCCAAAAGGAAAGAACAATATTTCACTGGGACGGAGGGAGTAACAAATATAGGATGCCTCTAGTGGAGGAGAAACTCCAAGAAAAAGAGGGACTACAAACTCCCAAAAAAAAACTAATCTTTTGCCTCTGATGTAGAAGAAATTGTAAGAAGAAGAGGGACAACTAACCCCCTCAACCAATCTCCTTGCCAATATTAACACCATCATCTAGCAAATCCAACCCAAACTGGACGTGACAAACCACATAAACTTTACAAGGGGCAGTTCTAGCATGCATGTTCACAAGACAAAAGCCGATTAGGAAACCAGGAAACGACCACTAACCCTTAATATAAAGTACAAGTAACAAGAGAAAGGAAATGACCACTAAATAATAAATTCCTATTATCTTAAACAATAACTAAGTAAATAAGATGAATTTAGATGGTTAAAAGTCCCAAGTCAAGGTTTATCCACTAACTAATTAACAACTGACATCGACCACTAATCCTAATTTATTTCTTGAGTATCCCGCTGTAAAGAAATAGTTTTAAATGTTCTTTTGATAATATTACTTAGTTCGAAACGAGAGACTAAGCAACCTAATTAATGAATAATCTAATCTAAACGTCTAGATTTAATTCACTAACAACATAAACGAATAGAACAACTAACAAAAATAACAACCTTTAACAAACGCGGTTATCGGTTCGAATTATATATTTATTCCCCCTTTTACCCAACTAGAATGAAACACATACAAATAATTGGATTAAAAGTTGCAAGATTATCTAGAATTGAAATAAATTGAAGGATAATAAATAATCATATATTAGGAACGGATAATAAATAATACTCAAGTAATAAAATAAGAATTAAGACGCTCTCACAATTAATTAAAGAGTAGTTTCAAAGTACCTTGAATCGAGAGGGAGGAATAGTTCCACATAGTTTGTATAATAGAGACAAAAGTGGGGTTCGGGAATTTCCCCAAAATTACACTTATTGAAAGATTGACAGGGTTGTCGCATACCCAAATCAAAGATAATTAACCTAGTTTAAGCTAACAAGAAATTAATTCAGTGTTAGGGAAGTAGTTGTCGATCACAAGGAGACGAGAATTACTAAATAAGTTGTCATGCGATAAATTCTATCAAGGTCGGTTCGATTGGTTAAGTTTGGTTTGGTAAAGTAAAACAAATAATAAGAATGAATAACAATAATATTAATGAGAATCTAGGGGATACAAGTTTCGCATGTAGAGTAGCATAATAATATTGTCAATAATATAAATGAGAATCTAGTACTGAACAACAGTCTTGTATTCAAAAGCCTCCAAAGTGTCTTCCAGAAATAGCTCATGAACTTGGTGTCCCTGTCAGACACTATAGTCTTAGGCACCCCATTTAGTTTCACTATCTCCCCCAGGTACAGCTGTGCAACACTAGCAGCATCTCCTGTCTTCTTACAGGCTATGAAATGAGCCATTTTGCTGAACATATCTACCACAACCATCACAGAGTCCTTCCCTCTTTGTGTTCTTGGCAATGCTACAATGAAATCCATACTCACATCTTCCCAAGGCCCGTGAGGGACTGGTAGGGGTGTATAGGAACCTGCCTGGAAGGAACTCTTAACGTGCTGGCACACTCCACATCTTCTAAGCACAATCTGCACTTCCCCCCTAACATTTTAGGCCAATAGAATTGATCCTGTAGGATATCTAGTGTCTTTTGGACACCAAAGTGACCTCCCAAGCCACTAGCATGTACTTCTTTGATCAACAAATTTCTGTAAGAACCCCTTGGAACACACAGCTTGTTCCCTTTGAATAAGAAGCCTTTCTGCAGACCGTAGGGTGAATCATGTACCCTTGTTCCTTCACTCTGAGCTAACCAGTCTTCATAGAAGTCAGGGTCATCTTTGTATAGCTCCTTCATGAATTCAAACCCTAGGACTTTATGTTCCATGGTTGACAACAATGTATACCTCCTAGACAAAGCATATGCAACAATGTTCTGCTTGCCTTCCTTGTACTTGCTGGAGAATGTAAAGGATTGAAGAAATTCAACCCATTTGGCATGTCTATGATTCAGTTTGTGCTGGCCACTTATATATTTCAAGCCTCATGATCAGAATACAATACAAACGGCCTAGGCTTCAAATAATGGCTCCAATGCATAAGAGCTCTGATAAGGGCATAGAATTCCTTATCATAGGTTGAATAGCTTAGCTTTTCCCCACTTAACTTTTCACTGAAATAGGCTAATGACTTCCTCTCTTAAATTAGGACAGCTCCAATTCCTACCCTACTTGCATCACACTCTACTTCAAATAGGCAGTTGAAATCAGGCAGTCTGAGGACATGTGCATCACACAAGAGCTTCTTGATGTGTCTGAAGGCTTGCAGAGCACTCTCAGTGTTGGAGTAGGTGTCCTCTACAATAGTGCGCCACATAATAAATCTTACTAAGGAATATAATTGGGATATTTATTGACTATATATATGATTAGTCAGTTGATTAACGTAAATCAATAACGGTTGGCTGACTAGAGTTTGACGTTATTGTCGTTTGACGGCGGTGATCAACTGATCCCTTTCGGTCACACCTAAAGGATGAAATCCAAATAGTAACTAATTATTTGTATACGATACAGTTAATTAGTACATTACATATATTCGATATGTACGAGAGTTAATTATTAGAAAATGAGTTGAGAACTCAAATTCGATTAAGCTTATTTTTCAATTATGCGATAATTGACTAATAAATTTATATCTTATTTTAATACGATTAAATAAGATTTACCTTAGTAATTAATCGTTAAATTACTAAATTAGTTGAGGTTTTGAGATAGAGGTAATTAGTTAATTATATTTACAAGGAGTTGTAAAATAAATTAACTAAGCATTGTGGGACCCATTATATATTGATATAATGGTAAAATATTACTTAAAATGTTAAGTACATATTATTTAGTTAATTGAGTCATATAATTGTTATATGATCAAATTAACACTTAATTATACAAGATAATTAACCATATGATCAATAAGTATTTGTGAGACAAATATCAAAAATCAAAATGGACCAAACTAGGCCATGTTGGCCGGTTATGTTGTAGTTACAAAGGTGATGATTGTTGTTCTTGTTTACACTCTTTAGTTACAAATTGAAAGTGACATAACAAGTAGAATACAATCATCACTTATACTACAACACTCCACTCTAATGCATGTGATCAAATTGAACAAAATAAGAGTCCAATTATGGACAATATGGTCCGGCCAAATGGCCTTTATAATGAACAATTGTTGTTCATTTTATACTTACTTCATTTTGTGCAATTGTTATACTTCTTTCTAAAATTCTTCCTCTCACTAAAAACTCTCAAATACTAATATTTACTAAGTATTACTAGTGTAGTAATAGAGTCATAATATTAGTAGAATAATATCTATCTTATTATCTAGTTAATAATAAGGGTAGATTATTTGGGTTAATCTTGGTGCAACTTAGAGGAGATCTTCTACTTTGGAGATAGTTTGTGTTCATCCATATTTATAGCTCAAGAACAACAAGAAGGAGTTCTTGTTGTGCCCATATAATTTCCATATCAATGTGAGGAAAGTTCTTCTTTTATATAAATGTCTTTATATTTGCATGCATGTTACATAGATCATTATAAACTAAATTAAAAAGTAATTTGGTAATTAATTAGAGGAGTCTAAATAAGGTCTATGGACTTTCAT
>JAIUZE010008746.1:0-46901 GCA_022085475.1 Heliosperma pusillum | reverse complement strand
ATCATTTTCATAGCTGAGATTAATTTCACACAAGCTTGCTTTCTAACTCCTTGATAAGATATACGAGTACCCAAAGGACTTTTAAGAATAATCTTTTGATCACGGCACTCGAATCGAGCATGATAAGTAGATAACCAATCCATGCCCAGAATAATATCAAACTCTTCAAGAGGAAACCGAAGAAGATTAGCCGGAAAAATAGATACATTTATCGATATTGGAATGTCCGAATGAAGATAAGAGCATGAAAATACATCTCCGGACGGTAACGATATAGGATTACTTTCTCCGACTGAAGCTTTGATAGGTAATTTATCTGATAGTCTCATTGAAATAAAAGACAAATAAGCTCCCGTGTCAAATAAAATTAAACACGGTAATTCATAAATAGAAAACATACCCGTCACTATGTCAGGTTGAGCATCGGCCTCGGCTCTACTCATGATAAAAATACGACCCTTAGGTCTCCCAGAAATAACCGGTGTAGAAACCGTCTTCTTCCTATCAGGACACTCATTATACCTGTGTCCCGGTTTCTGACAGTTAAAGCACACAAGTGGCTTGTTGAAGCAACCAACACCAGGGTGAATAGGCATCTTGCATGTAAAGCATATACGACCCTTAAGATCGTTGTTGTTGCTCGGAACAAATGGACGGTTTCTCTGATTTGCCTGTCCACTCTGAAAGTTTCTCCTCTTGTTTGGAAAAGAAGGAGAAAAGGAAGGTCGGGAAGTAGGATATAAGGGTCTCTTGCCATGAGAATTAGGAGCAATATAAGAGGTACGAGCCTCTTCGGCAATCTCCCGAATAGAACTCTCCGCCCATAAAGCATCATTATAAATAGAGACGAAAGAAGTAGAACCCCTACTAATCTTTCCCTTCACCTGGGGAGAAAGTTTTCCCAAGTAAAAGAAAGCCTTGTCTTCCTCCCTCGAAATAAGTCGAGTGGCATAATGAGCCAACTCATTGAACTTGGTTGTGAACTCCTGAACAGAAAGAACTCCCTGTTTCAAGTCCATGAACTCCTTCAGCTTCTGCTGCCTCAACTCATCCGGGTAGAACCTCGCCTCCAATAGTTCACGGAATCGAGTCCACCCGAAATCAGGCTCCAACTTAGCAGTAGGACCAGAAAGAGTCCACCACTGATCCGCTTCCTTCACTAAAAAGTGGGAAGCAAGACGGACTTTATCCGTCTCCAGAACATCATAAAGAGAAAAGTTTTTCTCCATTTCACGTAACCACCCCGAAAGCTGAATGGGATCTACCTCACCACCATAGGTTTTTGCTTGGCTCCTAGATAGTTGTGAAGCCACCCATGAACAACTTCCGTGCCTCTCACGGTCGGAAATAGGATTAGGAATAGGATTTGCTTGCCGATTTTGCTGATTTTGCTGGTTTTGAATAATAACAGTAAGAGCTGCTAAGATCGTGTTGTCAATTCTCGGAGGCATCTTGCAAAAGAAAACACAGATTAATACTTATCATTTAGCAAGAACAAAGAGACTACAAAATAAATCCTAATCTACCCATCTTACCCTTCTATCTCACGAGTTTATTATTTAATTAAGGTCAAGTTATTTATACAAGGGTACACAAACGTGCGTCGGGAGCGAAAATAGCTCTGATACCAACTGTGACACCCTCAAATTTGCGGAAAATTAAAACAATTAATTTAACTAAATATAAGATGAAAATACATAACGAAGGTGTCATAAATAAAAAGGTTCATGACAAAAAGGAAATAAAATTATACAAAAGAAATATGAAATAATATCATACATAATAAGTATCTAAAACGGGAGACATATATCCCGTATAATATACAAAAATAAAAGAGTGTATAATAATATACAATCCTAAGAACCGAATATAGGTCCAAGGTAAATACTTCGCTCGCTAGCTCGTCAATGTACCCAAAGTATGCATCACAAACCTGCCAACCGCATTAAATATAAACACGGAAGCCACAGTCAGTGGGGAGTAACTCCGAGTTCTCCCAGCCACAAAATGTCGAGTTTAATAAAACATGAATAACATAAAAGCCAAATGTATATGGAAAATAACAAAACTTAATATATATGATCATGCTTTCATGTTATGAAACAATTAACTAACATATAACCTATCATGTGAAAGCTATCATGTGAATCCGATAACAATTTATAAAACGAGGTAGTGAAGCTGGTATGCTAGCTCAGAGGTTACCGTTAACATGGCCATGATACACTCAAACCCTAATCAACACGTAATCATGTGAATCAGTTAACAACCGGTAATCCAAACTCTATCAACCTTAGCCGGCTTGCATCTCACCTTCTAAGATTCATAGAATCATACAAACATGAAAGACCAATACTTCTACAAACAGGCATAAGTTCTTAGTACAGTCAATAGTCGACTTCTGTAACTCGAGGCTATACCACAAGGTAGGAAAACATCCTAGTCCTAGACTGATCAGACCTAGCGACAACAGCTATTCCATTCCCCGTCTCATGACCAAAAGTACACAAGAATCTCTACTAGGCGACCCCTTAAGCAGAGTTGGCTAGTACTTAAGCTGGCTCCATTCCCGAAGTGGAACTCTTAGGCAGCCATGCCCCGACTTGGAGATAAACCCCCCAGGCCGTGACACAAAAGCTATCAAGCTGTGAACTATATACTCGTTAAAGATAGTAAGGCTTATCAATGTCATGGTCCAAGCTACTCATTTAGAATTAGAATGGTCAAGACGCCATATACTCATAATTCTCTATGGGTACTTAGTCAACACAACATATATCATACAATTCCACCGTCACGGAACCAACTTCCTATCATGTGACTAATTGCATATAAATCATATTCAAATAACATATCGCCTCATATCTACTAAGGCTAATTCATTAATTAATTACAACCTTACTTGAAGACAAATCCCCGACCCGAGTCCCGCGACGGGTCATCAGTCAAACGGGGCTGACTAGATCTTAGTTTGACCAAACCCGTTTGGTCAAACCGGCTAGAAACAGAGTCTTTACCACATAGACTTGATCATAAAAATCATCATATTCATTACATGTTATTTTATTAAAACTTTTAACATGTGAATTATTAAATCATACGAAAAACCCGCTTGACTTAAAGGATTTCAAATTAAACTACGATCTCGTATTATAATTTCTAACATGTGAGAAATAATAACTTTATGAAAAATCTTTTAATTAAATATTTTACTTATTAACATTTCTCACTTGCTAAATATTACAAAACACGATAAAATAACAATAACTCAAAAACCGTCACAAGTCCATGGAAGGGACCCACAGGCTGATTTGGGCAGAGACCAAACCGGACCTGGACTGGGCCCACGGGCCTGGTTTGGGCTGTTTTGATTAAAAATTCTAAAACCGTTTCTTAATATTTTCCCGCATGCTTAACATATTTAAAACCCGTCAAAACAACAACAAAACAATCAAGTATCGACACAAGACCAACGGACCAACCATGGACCAATCCAGACCGGCCTGGACCGGGCCTGAACCGGCCTGAACCGGCCTGGTTTGGGCTGGTTTTTCAGCCACCCTCCACGGTTCTACCACCCATCAAACACCAAAATATTTCCAACATGTTTTTAATTAACAAACAATCATTTTAACAACCATCCATACAAAAATCATGGTTATAAATAAATCATCCAAATATGTCAAGAACACTAACATATTAAAAATTCCATACAACATAAAAATCATAACTACTTATCATGTTACTACTAAAAACCATAAATAACAATAACATGAACAAAAACAAAAGGATATGTGACATTAATTCGTCGAGTAAATCGGAATCGTTACCTTAGCTAGCAAAATCAATTAGCACCAAAAAAATAAGAAGTAAAGAAAATAAGAAACCCGTCTTCTAATCTTCTCCTAAAATATACGAGTCACCAAACTCGTCTTCAAAATCTTCCCCTATAAGAAATGACAAGAATAACATTATTAGAATAAAAACTTGATTTTCCATAATTAAAGTGTTGAAAACGAGTTTGTCGGAATTGAAAATAAACCGTACTTGAAGATGGAGAGCGAAGAGGAGATTCTAGAAATATAAGTTAGGACGGATTTGAATAAGAAATGAAGATTTTATGACGATTTTGCTCAAGAACGACGAAGAACGATGAAGAACGACGAAGAACGATGAAGAACGATTAAAGAAAGTATTAATTAGATCTTAAGTTGATTTATTGTAAAATGAAAAGGTAGGTAGTGAGTTAGAGTGGGTGTGAGCCGTGTAGTTATAGGGAAATTAATGAGTCGGGTTTTGAAATTATTGTTACGGGATTGACTCGGGTTTAATAATTATATTAAGATAATTGATTAGATATAATTATAAATTAAGTTAATTAAACCAAATATCTAGATATTATGTTATTGTAATGAAAAAGAAAGAAAATATCTAGTCCTATTAGAGGAGGAAGAGCCGTGTGATTTGGGTAGTAATCGGGTCTGTTTTGTAAACGATTTGCGTAATTTAAGTTAACGGATCGATAAAGTTATAAATATCTAAGATATTATTATTAGTTTAATCAAAAGAATGAAAATATTCAAAGTGAGTGGAAAAAGATGACATGGGCGTGTGACTCATGCCAAAGTCGGGTTTCGGGTTTGTTTCGGGATTTAAGATGACTCGGGAATAGTTAAATGACGCTCGGGTTTAAACCGTAAAACCTTTTTATAAATTCCGAATAAATTCAAAATAATTTTATTAAATTATCATAAATTCAAATAAATCTAAATAAAAATAAATTAAATTTATTATTTTTCAAATATAATTTCGGTCTTTAAAATTACAAGGCGAGTCGGAAAAGTCAACGAAAGTAAAAGTTGACTTAAAAACGGGATTCTCATGGAATCTCGCAGAAATTCCAAATACGAATTCGGAAATTCAAAATTCGACTGGAAACAATAAATTCAAATTTAAAAACTTAAATATGCTGAAAAGTATCCGTAAAATATTTTCACTAGAAAAATAGGGTACTTTTCGGGTTGTTACACAAAGTGTCTTCAATTCTTTTGGCCATTACACATTCCCATTACTACGCACCCACTATTGAAGCCATAATTACAAAAACCGAATTGGAGATCGTTTGTATTTTACAAGCAAGATTTTCGTACCATCCAATGAAGCTCAAAAATCACAAAACTGCTTGTTGGCATTTCTTTTGTTAATTATTCAAACGCGTCTTTGAATTCTTAACTTGATCGTTCTCAATAGGTCTTGGGATCGTTCGTCGTTGTGGAATTATAGGTCTAATTCTTCAACTATTTATCCGTCTCAAAGTTACAACATATTCGAACATCGTTCGAATAACTTGCTCTGATACCACATATGATGCGAAATAAAACAGCGGAATAACACAAACAAAGATATTTGCCGTAACTAGACCTATAGCTACGTCAATGGTGATTGTATTCAAGACCTATTGAATACGAATCGGGTTAAAGTTTGAAAACGCGTCAAACAATAACAAGGGTGAATCGAACGCATCAATTCAAAGAACAATCGAACGTTAATAAAACGATACAATTGAAACACTTTTTGGTTTTTTTTTCTTAATTCATTCTCTGTCTTTTTCTTAGCAAATGATGGCTATAAATAGCCAAAGAAAATAGCCTTGATAGGCGTTACAAACAACTGGAAAGCCAACAATCAACTAGCTAATTAAGGATATTAAAACTAGGTAATTACTACTAAATAAATTACCAAATAAAACTAATAACTAAATAGGGTATTGACCCTTTCATTAACCCAAAATAAAATTACGTATCAATTACCACGCACCCATTATTGAAGTCATAATTACGAAACCGAATTGGAGATCAATAATATTTTACGAGCATGATTTTCATATCATCCAATGAAGCTCACACGTTCAATGAAAGCTCAAAATACATTTAATTATTCTCGGAAATGATTAAACTGATTTCCGACTTTCAATGAACTCGTTCCTTCATTGACCCACATCCAACTCGTATCATCAACACACTTGAAAGGTGAAAAGTGCTCTATCAAGATGTGCTTCACATATTTATGGTGAGAAATGCACCACACTTTAAAGGTAGAGAGAAGTGCTCTATCAAGATTTTGTGGAGAGAAAGTGCTCCAAATGATAGTTGGTGCTGATGTGCATAAACATAAGGGTGATGAGAAGTGTGTCACAAAGTGAAGTCAAGGGCTTCAAAAAGTTAGAGGGAGACATATCTATTTCATCGAGCAATTTACATCTTTTGGAGTCCAAGCAAAGAGGCTCAATTTAAGTCTTGCAAGGAGACTTTGTTTCAAGTTGGGTGTGGAACCCAACATGTGCGGGTGTGAAAAGGATCACATAACGTTTGAAGGTTGATTGCTCGTCAATAGAGAGAAGAAGAAATTTGCAAAGTATAGACTGCAACAAAATTGAGACACGTGACTTTTAAGAAGTCTCATAAAAGATTTGCTAGAAAAAGGGCTTTTCATTAATGAAAATTTAAAGCTTGGTTGGGAACTCACGCTAGGCCTCTAGAAATGCTTCAAGCAAGGTATACATATCAGAGATGTAAAGCAAGCGAAGTAAATGATTTGGTAGTTCAAGGTCAATTAGCAAGATAAAGATTTTGAATGTCTTATAAATCTCATATTGTTGGGAGTCTACAAAAATGGTAACTCAAAGACAAGTTTTGAGGATGTGAAAAACTGAATTTGTTTGAAGACGGGTAAACAAAACTTCGATGATCAAGGTCAGGTGCGTTACCAAAAAAAATGAGGTAGATGTGGAATCACAATCAAGGAAGTCATCCATAGTATTATGAAGATTTTCGTCCAACTAGCATGGATGAAGCTTGAAGAAAACGAGAATATAAGGTCTCGTAAATGTTTGTTTCGGCAAAGGACGTAATAACGAGTATGGTTCGACAAGGCAAGAAGTTGATTGTGGATCCAACAAGTTTTGGATCAAGTTTTGGATACCTACGTGTGGTGTATGGTATAGTTAGTGGCTTTAAGGTTTCTAGAATCTGTTTGTTCATGTATGCCTATAAATAGGTCTAAGTTATTAAGTTATTAATTGAGTTAGTTTACAAGTATAAACTTCTCCATATGTTTTACTCCCCTCCCATATTTTATTCTATCACATACACAAATGCAAAAAATTAAAGAATAAGTTTAAGAAATTAACCTCCCTTTTAATCATTTTTTCTTCGATTTTCAAATAAATTGATGCAAACAGTTTAAATGTAATACCCGCCTTTTATAGACCTATTGACGGAATTTTGACCTTGTAGGATACTTCATGGGAGTAGTATGAGGAGCTATGTGGTACTTGACTTTAGTACTCGACCTAGTAACTTTTCCTCGGCCGAGTGTGTGTGACACTCGACCGAGTGTGCTCTACTCGGCCGAGTATGTTTCATACTCGACCGAGTGAATCGGAAGTTGACGCGTTATAATAATACGCGGAGGTTGCGACTTAAATCATTTCTTCGGGAAACCATTTATCCATTTCTCAAAACCTAAAACCTAACTTCACCTCTTTTTCCCTCTCCTTCACCCCATTTCACCAAATGAAACCCTATACCTAGTAGACCACCGTGAGAGCGGGATTGACGAGTCAGAATAAAACAAAAGGGAGTAATTGGTTTAGCCAGGTAAGTAGTTACCATAATCTTTGGTGTTAGTGTTACTGACAATAGGTTTGATAGGATTGTACCATTGACTGTAGGTGTCGATGGCGATGTCTCATATACATTTTTATGACGGTTGGTGGCTGCGTGAGGATTCACTAAAGGTAGGGTTTCCCTACTTAGTACGATTATGTTGTTTTTGTTTTATGATTGAGTGATTATGGTTGTTGGATTGATATTGAATATTGTGAGCCATATTGGGAGATGGACCCACCCCCATGCATGTTTCGCCTCTTGTGACTCTCGGCACTGGGGGATGTGCACATTAATGAACTAGGTTCACTAGTTGCGTTGAGCGGGGATTTTGATGTCTAGTGTTGCGGCCTGACATCGGCAGGGGGTGGGTGACCTGTTGCGATGAGAACTCGACCACTCGTTGCGATGAGAGTCATTCGTGATCTTGGAGTTTGGAGGTGGTGTGACATTTGTAGAGCTACTTGCATTGTTATTCTCGTGATTGATTATTATTAACGTGTAATCGTACCGACCCGTTCCTTGTTTGTGTAACTGCGGTGGTCCATTGGAGAATGATGAGTAGGGAGTCTAGAAGGTATCATTGTCTGAGCTTGCTTAAGGGTTGACTAGGACGCTGCGCAATGATGATCACATTAGCTTCCGCTGAGTCTTTAGTTGTTGAGTTTTAGACGAATTGGATTTGTGTTTCAGTTGTATTACAGATAGAAAATGGGAACAATATAGGTAAGGGTGAGCAAAACCGGGTACCCGATACCCGGTTTTTTTAAGGCCAAAAATTAATACCCGGATACGACCCGGTTTAACCGGGTACCCGGTTTCCGTATACCCGGTTAAACCGGGTACCCGAAAACCGTATACCTGGATCCGGTTTAATTAATAATGGTCAAAAATCAAATTTTGATTTCACAAAATTAGTAACGGCTCATTACTAGGATACCTGTATAATCTATTCGGCCTATTATTACGAAACAGAACTACTTGCAAAGTTAGTTTTAAAATGCCAAAATGCAAACTTTCATCGCTTCACATAAAACTTTGACACCCACAAAGTAGATACATACATTGCAAGTTTCACATCCAAAGATTGACTCACAAAGTTTCACACAAATAGTCCATATCAAACCCAAAGTTTCACATACAACTTTTTTGTTGTTGTTATTTTTAATTAAACCGTGTCAAAAACCGTATACCCGGTTTTGATTTTCCCCGACCCGGACCCGATACGGTTTTTAAAAAACGGTATCGTGTACCCAGAAATTCGTGTAATTAAAACCGTATACCGTATATTAAAACCGTATCGTATATTTTTGCTCAGCCCTAAATATAGAGATATGATTAGACCTGGCAAAAGCAACCCGACCCGATTGACCCGACCCACAAAGGCTGACCCGTGACTCGAAATTGACCCGACCCGCAAAGACTGATCCGAAATCCGAAATTGACCGGGGTTTTCTTGATCCGAAACGGACCCGATCTGAAATCTGCAAACCCAAAAAATGACCCGAAATTAGAAATGACCCAAGTTGTCCCGAATTAACCCAAAATCAATGAGAGATCCGAACTGGCGCGACCCGATTGACCCGTTGCCAGGCCTAGATATGGAGGGAGTACAAACAAACTTCAAACGGTTGTCCCATTTAGCAGTGGGCCGGTGTGGGCCAAAACCGCACCACAAAGGAAGCGGAGAAAGGAACCGCGGCGGGTTACACAATAAACAAGGCCCGGTTGGGGAGGCTAATTAAGCGGGGCAAACCGCAGAATTGTGCAGGTGTAGTTATTAGGTGAGCTTCTGAAGGAGGAAAATTTTGAAAAAAAAAAGAACATAAAAGTTAACGGTTGACCTACTCGTAGTTTGGTTGAGACTTGAGAGTGAATAGAATGGTTGTTTAAAGAGTACATACATGATACATCTCATGTTTTCTGTAATTGATTGTTGATTCGTTGTTTTGTCCGTCACATTTAGGGCTCTCAACATTGTTGACTGCATTCATTAATTTCATCATCAAATTCATCAGATTTAAAAAAGGCTTTTATACATCTACAACATTCCTGATCGTACAAACCATGCATTGCCAAAACCCAGTGATGAAACCCACCACTGTTCTCCCTAATACCTCCAAATTTCATGTCTTCTCCCCATGCATACCTTCTCATGCTCCTCCTTGTTTTCATCCCTCTAAATCAGGTATTCTTCTCTTTTGTTTACTTTTAGTGTTTGTGATCCCCTGCAAACTAAAAAGTGAGAACCAGTAATGTTGATATGTTTTTTCAGTGGTGACGTTTTGTAGTGCAAGCAACCCGAGCATTGAGAATTTACAAGAGCGTGAGCGTGAGTCGTTATCTGTACAAGGAAGTGAGAAGAATGGTACTGTAACGCGCAACAATGAATTCATCAGTGGAGGAAATTCTGCAGGGATTGTTACTAACTTGTCGACAGTTGATGAGTTCTGTTACATGCTTGGAGGAAAAAGGCCGATTCACAGTATATTGATCGCCAACAATGGAATGGCTGCTGTTAAATTTATAAGAAGTATCAGGACTTGGGCTTATGAAACCTTTGGATCAGAGAAGGCCATATCGTTGATAGCCATGGCCACTCCTGAAGACATGAGAATCAATGCCCAACATATCCAAATTGCAGATCAATTTGTTCAAGTTCCTGGTGGTACTAACAATAATAACTATGCTAATGTGCAACTCATTGTTGAGGTTGCAGAAAACACCAACGTCGATGCAGTTTGGCCTGGCTGGGGACATGCATCTGAGAACCCTGATCTACCAGATGCACTAAGTGACAGGGGAATTGTTTTTCTAGGTCCTCCAAGTACATCTATGGCAGCCCTTGGCGATAAAATCGCCTCAGCATTGATCGCTCAAGCTGCTGATGTTCCTACACTTCCATGGAGTGGTTCTCATGTATGCATCAACTTTATTCTACTATTCTTCCTAAATTGTAGTAATTCAAGAGCTGGTTCTAGAATTTTATTAAATATCTTCCTGCAGGTCAAAGTTCCTGCCGAGAGTTGTTTGGATACAATTCCCGATGATATATGTAATGCTGCTTGTGTTTCTACCACAGACGAAGCCATAGCCAGTTGTCAACTTGTTGGTTATCCAGCAATGATAAAGGCCTCCTGGGGTGGTGGAGGGAAAGGGATTAGAAAGGTAAGATACGAACAACATATTTGAAAATTAACTTTTTTTTCTAGTTACTATTTCCCAACTGTCTTGAATAAAAAAATAATTTTTTTTCTTTAGGTTCATAATGATGATGAAGTTAGGGCATTGTTCAACCAAGTACAGGGTGAAGTTCCCGGGTCACCCATATTTATAATGAAATTGGCTTCACAGGTCAGATTTTCTGGAATCAATTTTCATAGATTTGGGTATATGATGTATCTTGTCTTGAGAAGTGGATATTTTTTTTATGCATTTCAGAGCCGACACTTGGAGGTACAATTATTGTGTGATCAGTATGGCAATGTAGCTGCATTGCACAGTCGTGATTGCAGTGTTCAGAGGCGCCACCAGAAGGTGGGTCTTGTTTTAGTTCATGATTAATAATACGAATTTTGGGAGTAATGCATTTACTCCTTGTGGGCTGTTAACAATGCTTACTTCTGAATGTCTTATTTCCCTCACTTTGATTGAGCAGATTATTGAGGAAGGCCCAATAACAGTTGCTCCGCTAGAGACAGTAAAGAAACTCGAGCAGGCAGCTAGAAGATTAGCTAAGTGTGTAAATTATGTTGGAGCAGCCACTGTTGAATATTTGTATAGTATGGACACTGGCGAGTTTTATTTCCTCGAGCTCAACCCTCGCTTACAGGTACTGTTCAACAAATATTATGTTTTTATGGAATTATAATGCAAGTCTGCAAGAGAAATACACTTACAGCTTTTAAATGTATTAGTAATTATTATGTTTTTATGGAATTAATATTATTCATGTGTTGCTAAAGCCTTCCATTGTTGAACCACCTAAATTCAGGTGGAGCATCCAGTTACTGAATGGATTACTGACGTTAATATCCCAGCAGCTCAGGTTGCAATCGGCATGGGCATTCCTCTTTGGCAAAACCCTGGTACATTTCCTTCTAAGCTTGTGATTTGACTGATACCATTGTTTCCGCTGCACCTCGATTTGATTTAAGGACTTGTTTCGATCCAGAAATTCGGCGATTCTATGGGAAGAAAAATGGTGGGAGCTATGATGCTTGGAGGAAAACAGCAGTTATAGCTACCCCATTTGATTTTGACAAGGCGGAATCTGTAAGACCAAAAGGGCATTGTGTTGCTGTACGATTGACTAGCGAAAATCCTGATGATGGGTTCAGGCCTACGAGTGGGAGAGTGCATGTGAGCCTTTTTTTTTTTTTTTTTTTTTTCCTTTTTTTCTTTTTCTCATTTTTGCGCTTATAGTTGGTTAAATTTCTATTGCGTAATTGTGAGTTGCAATCAAAAACTTACCCCTGTCTTTCTCAGGAGTTGAATTTCAAGAGCAAGCCAAATATGTGGGCATACTTTTCTGTTAAGGTATTTGCTTTTTAACTTATAATCCTATTGACTCTCCATGAACTAGTTACTAATCGATTGTTCTTTATTGCAGGCAGGAGGAGGCATCCACGAGTTCTCAGATTCTCAATTTGGTAAGTCTTCGATAAAAACATTACAGTCCCATGTTAACCCATTCAGGAGTCTCTGAAAGTGTCTAGAGATGGGATGTTAACGATGGATTGGCTATTCTACGTTTCTACTTCTTTCACAAAGATGATGAACAAAAGTAACTAACTTTATGGTACTTCTCAAATTTTGTTTGGATTATTTTGTTCGCCCTTTGTCCATGAATACACATCGTTGTGGCCACTCTGGATTGTCCATTAGTGAATGTCCCACTTGGAACGTTTAGCTTTTTTCTATGTTATTTGTAGTAATTGTTTCTTTTGATCCCACATTTGCCATCAACAAGCATTTCCGTTCATATTTATTATCTTGCTTCATTTTTGTGCAAAATAATTCTGGTCGTTTATTGCTTAACATAGGAGGTATGTCAAAGCCTCACATGTATAAGAACAGATATAAATCTGAGTCTGATATGCTTGCAGGCCATGTTTTCGCTTTTGGTGAATCTAGAAGCTTGGCCATTGCAAATATGGTGCTCGGTTTGAAGGAACTTCAGATTCGTGGGGAAATTCAAACTAATATTGATTATACCATTGATCTTTTACATGTGAGACTGCGACTAAAATTGAAATTTCTTCTCTTTTATTGCTTTTGGAATTTTCACTATACTTCAAAGTCTTTCATTCTAATGTTTGTTCCTTTTTCCCTTAGGCTTCCGATTTCAGAGAGAACAAGATCCATACTGGTTGGTTAGATACCAGAATTGCTATGAGGGTCAAAGCAGAAGGACTACCTTGGTACATTTCTGTTGTGGGAGGGGCTCTATATGTAAGTACATATTTCTTCAAACAGATTATGCTTATCTTTTGGTGCTAATCTTCATAATACTTCATTAATCTGTTTTTTTTATCTCTATTCGACTGTGGTGGTCAAACGATGTCAACATTGGCTTGTATTTTTTCATATTGTACAGTATAGTATAACAACTTTTCAAAAATGTTAATATTCGAATAGGTTTTTGATAAATCAAACATGGCAAATGTTATACTGTATGTTTATCTATACTTGGAGATTCTAATTGTCAATTTACTATTCATTCACCAAAGTAAAATTGGACAAATTTGGGATGGAGTTAATACTTTATATCTGATTGCATTTCCTTATTCTTTTCTATTAACAGAGAGCATCTACTAGTAGTGCAGCTAAAATTGCAGAATTTGTTGGTTATCTAAAAAGGGGCCAAATTCCTCCAAAGGTATGGAAGCCTAAACGAGATAACAAGACCTTACTTCTAGCAACAGTGCTTCGCTGTTCCAAATATATTTAATCCTGTTCTGTATTTGCAGCATCTACCAATTGTCCGGTCGAGAGTTTCTCTTAATATTGACGGCAGCAAATACAATGTATGTTCTGATATTCCGCTTTCATCAAGATAACAAGTAGTTTACACATAAATCCAATTAGTCTACATAGTTCTTGTCTATTGTAGTTCTGAGTATATCAGTGACATATTCTTCGGCTTCTCCCTAGGTTGAGGTGATGTGGGGTGGATCTGGAAGGTACACATTGAGATTGAATGAGTTAGAGGTTGAAGCTGAAGTGCAAGCTCTAAGAGATGGAGGCCTCTTGATGCAAGTAAGATCTTTAAAAATAGACTAAAATAAAGTTTTGGACCTAAGTTAAGCATTGGTGATACATGTTGAAGTTTTATGGTCTTGGGGAAGTTTCAACGTGAAACCTTAGACTCCCCCCTGAATCATTGAATCCTCTCATCGTCTTACTTTCGCTCCTGGTAGATCATTTCTACCCAAAAGTGTCTTTTGTTTTTTTCTTGATTAATCTAGGCAGCATATGTTTTTCTCAGCTGAAAATTTATGCCCAACCATTATGCCATTATCCACTACAATCTTTTTTTGATGTATGCTAGTTCTCAGAGTCTTGATCAACATTGTTTTAAATTGCATACAGTTGGACGGGAAGAGTCACATAGTATACGCTGAGGAAGAAGCATCAGGAACTCGCCTTCTTATTGATGGAAAGGCCTGTTTACTTCAGGTACCAACCTTGCTATACTTTTTTGCACAATATGCTGATACCTTGTAATCTTAACTCTTAACCATGCTAATAAGTTCTTTTTCTCCTTTTCAGAATGATCATGATCCATCAAAATTAATGGCAGAGACACCATGTAAGTTGCTCCGGTACTTGGTGGCAGATGGTAGTCACATTGATGCTGACACCGCATATGCTGAAGTTGAAGTTATGAAGATGTGTATGCCCTTAATTTCACCCGCCTCTGGTTTAATAAGGCTAAAGTCGTCCGAAGGTCAAGCATTACAGGTAAAATTCAAGTTTCTACTTTAAATCATGTTGCCTTATGGGCTTGTTAGGGTAGACGGATTTGAAGAGAAAGGGAATGGGGCAATTTCCTTCTTTTTAGTTACTAGATTGAGGGAAAGAGAGCAGTTTATTTATAATCGTCCAAGAAAAAAATCAAATACCCCTTCTTTGACAATTACTTCCAAACAATCCCTTAAGATCAATTATACAGTATTGTTTATTTGTAAATGCTGATTTTCTAGGCAGGTGAGCTTGTTGGAACACTTGATCTGGATGATCCTTCTGCTGTAAGTAAAGCTGAAACGTTCCGTGGTAGCTTCCCTGTTCTGACGTCCCCCACTGTAGAATCCCGGAAAGTTCATCAGAGGTTTGCTGCAAGCATAAATGCAGCTCGGATGATCCTTGCAGGTTATGAGCGCAATATAGATGAAGTAAGCATTCCATCCTTCTGTTAACTGTGCCACGTTCAATTGCACCCCCTGAAAAGAAATATTGCAGGAGTAAAGGGACTATAGGAGTCAGGATGACATGTTCTCTCATTGAGCAGGAGAGATCACCTTCTAGACTATGGTCATTGTCAAGCCTGCAAGTGTATAGAATATACGGGTGCTTTCTGCAACTTAGAACTGGAGGTCTAGAAACAAATATACTATTAGTAAAGCCTGAATCATCAATATCTAGATCATATGTTAATGGTCAAATGGCCTATTGAAGCAACTTGTTGATTTATGACTAATCTCTGAAGTAGTCGGTGAAGCAATCTGAAGAGCTGATTCATTATTTGCCCTTCTTTTATTTTTGCACAAGTTTGGTTTGTTTCTTGACAATTGTGGTTCTTGATATCTCTCAGGTTCTTAAAAGTCTGCTTAACTGTCTTGATGATCCTGAACTCCCTTTCTTGCAATGGCAAGAATGCATGTCTGTTCTTGCTACGCGGCTCCCTAAAAATCTGAGAAATGAAGTATGTTTCTACTGTCCTAGTTTTCCTTGTAAATTGACCTGTTTATTTTCATCCTTTGTTACGACTGCTCACTCCTTTCTGTATGGATATATCAGTTGGAATCAAAATTTAGAAAATATGATGGGATTACCAATTCTCAGAACTTTGAGTTCCCTGCTAAGTTATTGAAAAGTGTTCTTGAGGTCAGTATTTCACCTCACTAGCCTTTTTTCCTTTATTTTTTTTCGTCTTAAAAGGTTACTCATGCTGTGAAATTATTATTCTTTGGCAGGCCCATTTAAACTTGTCCCATGGAAAAGAGAAAGAAGCTCAACAGAGACTTTTTGAGCCTTTAATGAGTCTAGTAAAGTCTTATGAAGATGGAATTGAAAGCCATTCCCATGTCATTGTTCAGTCCCTTTTTGAAGAGTATCTGTCAGTTGAGGAAATGTTCATTAACAAAACGGTTAGTCAGCTTTGTCTCACTAGCTGGGGCTTATTCTGGAAACTTCCTTCTATTCAGACGATTTTTCCACAGCTAGAATTAGTTTTTTTCTCACTCTTTTTTTCTCAAAATAGAGACATTCTGAGCCTTTACTGAGTTTGATACTGCTTCCCTTACAGGCTGATGTGATCGAGCACCTCCGTTTCATGTACAAGACTGATTTGTCGAAGGTTGTGGACATTGTGCACTCACACCAGGTATAGTTACTTGGATACCTAATACTTCACTTTGGCAGTGTTTCCTGTGTCGACACCCTGATATTCTGGCGTGACACGACATTTCAACGCTTAATTTGGCCTAAATCATGTGAGTTTTTCACTAATACAACTGTGTCGTATACTCGACACCTTTTATTACTCGACACTTGAATTCGAGCTGGAGTTACATGAGTTACTTGTCCATATTTTCATAAATCTTGCGATTGCTGATAATATTTTTCATAATTTTTGTTTATTTACATTTCTCGCAGGGTGTTAAAAACAAAAACAAGTTGATTCTTCGTCTCATGGAACGATTAGTTTACCCAAATCCTGGTCCATACAGAGAGCAGCTTATTCGATTTTCAGAACTTAATCATGTGATTCACTCTGAGGTAGGTTGGCTTTTATAGTTTGTGCTTCTCTTGTATTACAGTCTTACTTATTACTATATGCCTAGACAAGTTACCTCATTTCATTTACCGCTCTAATTTTGAGAGTTAAAAGTGACTCGTTTGCACCTTGAAAACTGTACAGTTGGCACTCAAGGCAAGTCTGTTGGTTGAACAAAACAATTTAAGTGAGCTTCGATCTAAAATAGCCAGAAACCTGTCTGAGTTGGAAATGTTCACTAGAGATGATAAAACCATAACGACTTCCAAAAGAAAAAGTACTATTGACGTTCGTATGGAGGCACTTGTCAATGCTCCACTGGCTGTTGAAGATGCCCTCATAGGCTTATTTGATCACAGCGATCATACTCTTCAGAGGCGTGTCGTCGAGACCTATATCCGCAGGCTGTATCAGGTTAATTTACATTTAGTTTATATCTCTCTTATTGAGCCTTACTCTATTTTTTTTGTTTACATCATGTTTACACTGGTATCAAAACGGGTAGGATTACAACGGCGGCAAAGCTCTCCATACTTAGTTACTTAGTATTAGTATCAGCGCTTCTACACAGGAAACCAAAATCAATCATATTAGTTGATCAAAGCGCTCAAGGTTTGAGACCGACTATACGTAACAACTAATTATTATCGTATCTTTCTAAATGTTTTCTTTTTCAGCCATATCTTGCCGAGGGGAGTGTCCGAATGCAGTGGCAGACATCTGGCCTCATTGCTTCCTGGGAGTTCATGGAGGAGATACATGGCGGGAGAAAGCAAGGAACCATGGTCATTATCAAATCTCTGCAGTTCTTGCCAGGAGTGCTCACTGCAGCTTTGAGTGAATTTACTCATAACTCTGATGATGTAGTTTCTGGTGATTCGTCAGTATTAACTCAACTTGAAAACGTATTACATATTGCACTTGTGGGGGTTGATAGCCAGACGAGTTTTCTGCAGGACAGGTATCTTGCTTTCTAACTTGTTCATGTGCAAAGGGCACCCTTCTTCAGTTATATTATGGCCTGTTTAGTGATTCGGCTTTGATGTCGTCTTGACTATTTTGCAGCCATAGCAAAGACCAGGCTGAAGACAAAATAAACAAGTTGGCCATGATTTTGAAAGAGGAAGAAGTTCGCTCAAATCTTCATGCGGTTGGAGTTGGGATGGTTAGTTGTATCATACAGAGACATGAAGGCAAAACTCCCATGAGGCATTCATTTCATTGGTCAGAAGAGAAGCACTCCTATGAGGAAGAGCCTCTTCTTCGACATTTGGAACCTCCTCTATCTAGGCATCTTGAATTGGTAAGGGAGTGAACCTTCTAAATCTCTATTGTCTTTCGATCAGTGTAGGTCACAAGTTCTAATCACCCTCCTCCTGTATGTATTGTACTGACATTGTGTCTCCTTTCTCACATTAAAAAAAAATAATGAAATGGCTCAAAGATGTCCCCAACAGCATGCAAAGTAGTTCTTATAAACTTCAAAAGTCAATGGATAATATAGACTTAAGAGTAACATACAAAAATTTAGGAATGTTTAATTCTATCTGACTAAAGATTGATTGTGAGCTAAACCATGTAATTGTTCACTCCTGAATTGTTGTCAAGTTCTCTCTATTCCCTTTTATACAGGACAAGCTTAAAGGATATAAAAATGTTAGATACAGTGTTTCTGCTGATCAACAATGGCACCTCTATACAGTTCTAGACAAGCCATCCATTAGGAGGATGTTTCTCAGGACGCTTGTGAGGCAATCTTTATATGATGAAGAATCGACAGGAGCCGAACTTGGAACTACTCCTCCCCAACAGCCTCTCTCATTCACTTCAAGAAGAATCTTGAGGTCCTTGAACAATGCAATGGAAGAGTTGGAACGTAATGCACAAAGTGTCACCTTGAAACCTAATCATGCTCACATGTACCTATATGTCGTGCAAGAGCAGCAATTGCATGATCTTGTTCCAGATCATAAGTAACCACTACTCCCTCTGTCTCAATTAGTCATCTATTTTGTTTACTTGTGCTTTTGGATTGATTTTTATGTAAGTACATTCAAATGGGATGGGAGTATAATGGGTAAGTTATAATGTAAAAATGATAGGGCCCTCCGCCACTTACATGGATAAATTTCGGGAAAAATCTGAGGTAGACGGTCTTTTAAATACAAAAAAGTGAAATATAAAATAAAATAATAAACAACATTAACGGACGGTTGAGACGAATAAAAAGGAAATACGTAAACAAATGAACGGGACACATGAAGTTAACTGTTGTGGACGT
Source organism: Heliosperma pusillum (assembly GCA_022085475.1). NCBI lineage: Eukaryota > Viridiplantae > Streptophyta > Magnoliopsida > Caryophyllales > Caryophyllaceae > Heliosperma > Heliosperma pusillum. Next base: position 27,952 of record JAIUZE010008746.1, on the reverse strand, counting down.
ATTGTGGAGCTGATTTTTTGGCAGTTCTATGGTCTTTTGTGCAACTTTTCTGTAATTATTGAAATAACAAATGTGATTTTCTTGCTGGGTACAACCAGGCAAGTGAATGGAGACGGCGAAGAAATGGCAATGGTGCAGACGATCTTGGAAGGCCTTGCACGTGATATACACAGTTTGGCTGGTGATAGGATGCACAATTTAAATGTTTGTGAGTGGGAAGTTAAGCTCCGGATATCATCTCTGGGACTTGCCAATGGCTCTTGGAGAATTGTAGTTTCAAATTTGACTAGCCATACCTACACCATACATGTAAGTCTTTGTCCTCCCTTTTCAAACTGTCATTTGTGTGGTTCTGGAAACCAGTACAAACCAGGTCCATATCCTATTGTTTATTATTCAAAATATATTAATAGTTCTTATGTAATAAAACTGCGATTTCACACAAACTTGTAAATTAACCATTTTTCCTTAGCTTTCATTGGAGTTTTATGAACGTTTGAGATGTCTATAAGAAATTAAGAACACTATAAGTATTATCTACAAAAAAAATGTAGTTGAGTCAATAGTTTTCTAGTGAGTAGGGAAAGTTCAATGGGTCTAATTCACTGGGTAGAGGAATTATGTAGATAGTGGTGAACCATGTCCTAACTTTTGATAGGCTGTCTGATAAGTTTTCCGTGCTCGATGCAATGTATCCAGATTTACCGGGAAGTAGAGGATAGCACCCTACACAAAATGGTCTACCATTCAGAAACTCTTCCTGGTCCATTGAATGGGGTTCCTGTGAATAGACAGTATCCGCCATTAGACATCATCTCTCGTAAGCGACTTCAGGCTATGAGAAGCAGCACTACTTACTGCTATGATTTCCCATTGGTATGTAACTTTCAATTTCACATTAAAACATCACTTGTTTTTTTTAAACTATTATTATGTCAGTTATTCTTGCCCAATGCAGTGTTTTTTAAGCTATTATTATGTCCTATTTTTTTGCAGGCTTTCTCAACGGCTTTGGAGCAAATGTGGGCATCTCAGTCTCTAGAACTGAGCAAACCTTCTGACAAAGAGCTTCTGAAAGTAACTGAGCTGGCATTTGCTAATCCAAAGGGCACATGGGGAACTTCACTAGTCCCTATAGAACGAGAACCTGGTGAAAATGATGTCGGCATGGTGGCATGGACCATGGAGATGTCAACACCTGAATTTCCTTCTGGAAGGACAATATTGGTAGTGGCAAATGATGTTACCTTTGGGGCTGGATCCTTTGGGCCTCGTGAGGATGCATTCTTTCTGGCAGTTACTGAACTTGCATGTTCCAAGAAACTCCCTCTTGTTTATTTGGCAGCCAATTCAGGGGCCCGTCTTGGCGTTTCTGAGGAGGTCAAAGCCTGTTTTAAAGTAGGCTGGTCTGATGAGTCTAGCCCAGAGCGTGGTTTCCAGTACGTATACTTAACTCCTGAAGATTATGCAGAGATTGGGTCGTCAGTTATAGCACACGAGCTGGTGTTAGAAAGTGGGGAAACTAGATGGGTTATAGACACTGTTGTTGGTAGTGAGGATGGTTTAGGAGTGGAGAACTTGTCCGGGAGTGGGGCCATAGCTGGCGCTTACTCACGGGCCTACAATGAGACCTTTACTCTTACTTATGTGACAGGCCGGTCAGTTGGTATTGGTGCATACTTGGCCCGCCTGGGGATGCGTTGTATTCAGCGGGTCGATCAGCCCATTATTCTGACGGGTTTTTCTGCCTTAAACAAAGTTCTTGGTCGGGAGGTCTACAGTTCAAATATTCAGCTTGGTGGGCCTAAGATTATGGGTACAAATGGGGTTGTCCACCTCACAGTTTCGGATGATTTAGAAGGTGTTTCGGCTATCCTGAAATGGCTCAGCTATGTCCCACCACATTCAGGTGGAGCCCTCCCTATGTCGCGCTCATTGGACCCTCCAGAGCGTCCTGTTGAGTACACCCCTGAGAACTCTTGTGATCCTCGCGCTGCTATATCTGGTATCATCAACAGTGACGGCAATTGGCAAGGTGGCATTTTTGACAAGGACAGCTTTGTTGAAACACTAGCGGGCTGGGCCAGGACAGTCGTGACGGGTAGGGCCAAGCTGGGTGGAATTCCTGTGGGCGTAGTTGCTGTAGAGACACAAACTGTGATGCAAATTATACCTGCAGACCCGGGTCAGCCTGAATCCTTCGAGAAGGTGGTCCCGCAAGCTGGTCAGGTATGGTTCCCAGATTCGGCTTCTAAGACGGCCCAAGCACTGTCAGACTTTAACAGGGAAGGACTTCCACTTTTCATTTTGGCCAACTGGCGTGGATTCTCAGGTGGACAACGTGATCTTTTCGAAGGGATCCTTCAAGCAGGGTCCACAATTGTTGAGAATCTCCGGAGTTATAAACAGCCTGTTTTTGTCTACATCCCCATGATGGGGGAGCTGCGTGGAGGTGCATGGGTCGTTATTGACAGCAAAATCAACTCTGATCATATTGAAATGTATGCTGACCAGACAGCTAAAGGTAATGTCCTTGAGCCACAAGGGATGATTGAGATCAAGTTCCGAACCAAGGAGTTAATCCAGTGTATGGGAAGACTTGATCAGCAAATCGTCAGTCTTAAAGAAAAACTTGACCAAGCTAAGGCAAGTGATTCCCATGCAAATATAGCACTCTTACAACAACAAATAAATGCCCGAGAGAAGCAACTTTTGCCTGTTTATACTCAGATAGCCACCAAATTTGCTGAACTGCACGATACTTCATTAAGGATGGCCGCCAAAGGGGTAATTAAGGAAGTGTTAGATTGGAGAAATTCTCGGGCGTTTTTCTACAAAAGGTTGTATAGAAGAGTTGTGGAGGAATCACTGGTGTACACTATTAGAGACGCGGCTGGTGAGCAGTTGACCCACAAGGGTGCCATGGATTTTATAAAGAAATGGTTCTTAGAATCGGGAATTGCGAGAAAGAAAGCGGATGCTTGGGCGGATGACGAGGCTTTCTATCAGTGGAAGGCCAATCCCGCAAACTATGAGAAGAAGATACAAGAATTACGAGTTCAAAAAGTTTTGCATCAGTTGGCGAAAATTAGCAATTCAGCTTCTGATTTAAGAGCTCTTCCACAAAGTCTTTCTGGCCTTCTTCACAACGTCTTTGGAGTTGTTAAAAAGATGTTACACAACAAAAGAGACTCCTCCTAAAGCTTGTAAGCTATTCATTTTATTTTATAAAATGAGGGTTTTAAGTTCAATTAATTAAAATTGAGGGTAATAGTGGAACATTTTACTATGTTATTTGGAAGTGTCTAATTTATTAGAGGAAAGGTAATTTGTATGCCGGTGTTGTTTATGTAGTAAAGAACAAATTTTAAAGCATATTTCATGGGAAGTTTTGGGTCAAGTCACTACTTTACTAGTCCACTTTATTGTGTGTTTTTGTATGATGTGCGATCCCTCGTTAACTCGAGAGGAATTGTAATTGCGGCTGAGTAATTGTCTCATTATAATGCAAGAGTCTTAAATAATTTCATTTTGCTCAATAAAATAAAATGAAAATACTCTGTCTAAGTCACTAAGGTAATGGAGGATGATTCCTAATGTAAACAAAAGTAATACGCTTGTGCCATACAACCATCACAAAGTTGTCACTTTTTGATAAATAGTTACCACTTTTTGTTAAATAGTGACCACTTTTTATGACTAAAAACTGGTCATTTTTTTTCAAATTGATCATTACTTTCCCAAAAGTGGTAAATATTGGCAAAAAAGTGGTCACTTTTGCAAGAACACACGAAAAAGACTGTCACACTAGAGAATTACTGCAAGGACTAAGCAAGAATTCCGAATAAGATAGTTTCGGCACAACTCCAGGCTTGATGGCATGGTTTCAGGCTTAAACGTTGCACAAACACTTATACCTCAAAAGCGAGATGTAATTACATCTCGCTTTTGAGGTTTCCTAACTTGTATCTCTCGACTCCAAGCTGCATTCCGGCAGTCTCTTCTATGTAAAAGCTACCACATTCCCCGCATATCATAATGTAGCTCGACATTGTGCTAAAAGCGACAAATTTTGCAAAGTGGTAAACAACATACCCAAAGTAGCAAAGTAGGAAAAAGGTAGCTAGATAGCTAACAAAAGCTTAATAAATAGACCAAGTAATCAATGTAAAAAAAGAACCCAAATAATAAGGGAAAAACATGTAAAATCGAGTACAACATAAATTGGTAGACACTACATATTCTACCACTAGGCCAAGTCTAGGTTGCTGCTTTCCTTCTACACATTAACATATATAGAATTTCCTAAAAAATAGGTTGAGCTCATGCTCCACCTTGGGTTGGATTGGCATGTGTCCAACACGTACCCTCACTTCTTACTTGAATCTTATAGATGGTGGGTGTTTGTATTCATTGGCATGCGAGAGTTATTCTAGATATACAATGCTAAGAGGAACGAATTTGCATCTTTAGTGTTAATGTCATTTATGTTTTGGGCTTATTTCGACAAGAAATAAAGTTAATTCGAACGATTTTCAAGTTTTCCAAAATAATTTGACCATGGCTCTTGATTGCAAGCCCGTTTCAACATAAAACCCATGTTATGCTTACCTATTGCGGATTTGTTTTGTGAGCGAGTGCCGCCGCACCAGGGGTTAGACCTAGCAATCGGGTCAATCGGGTCGGGTTTGGGTCGAGCCAGCTCGAAATATTATAAAACCTAGAAGAATACACAATCAGATATACTAATTTCGATGTATAACCTATGAAGTGGTGCACGAGTTTAACACTAGTTAGGTAGTTATGTTATAAAGTTGGGCGTCATTCCTGAATCGGGTTGTACAATGTCATTGGCTCCATTGAAAAAAGAATAAGGAAAACAAAGGAGACAGTGTGTGTCACGGCCAACTCTACTGTGTAAGTGTGTTTCTCATGGCACTCGTAATAATAATAATAATATCAAATTGGTGTTGAAACCTATTTCCTGCGCAACCACCAGCTTAGGTCTTTCTTCTGTAAGTTTGTTCTCTCCTCCTCTCTTTACCTTGTCATATCAATGAACCCTTTTTCCAGGAGGACTTTGTTGTTTATATTCAATAAACATAGAATCATATCCGATGAATTTCCATGTCTTAAACCCTACAACTCTGCTAATACCCTTAATTTTGGAATTAGGGTTTGTGGGTTTTCTACTAATTCATCATTTAATGGAAATGGGAATAATACAACCCAGTTGACATCTCCACTTTGTGATTCTACTAGACGTTCTTTTTCGACGCAATCGAATAAGTTTCCTGAATATGAAATGCCCACTGTTACTTGGGGGGTTGTCCAAGGTCGGAAGGAAAGGCTTGTTTCTAAAGTCATTATCTGTGATTATCTTAAGACTTTAGGGATCATCACTGATGAATTACAAGACATTGAATTGCCATCTACTGTTGAAGTTATGAGGGAGAGGGTCCAGTTTTTGCAAAAGTTGGGTTTGACTATCGATGATATTAATGACTACCCGATTATGTTGGGTTGCAGCCTTCGAAAAAATGTCATTCCTGTTTTAGGCTACTTGGAAAAGATTGGTATTCCTCGCTCTAAAATGGGGGACTTTGTCAAGAATTACCCTCAGGTTTTACATGCTAGTGTTGTCGTTGAGCTTGTTCCAGTTGTCAAGTTCCTCCGCGGCCTTGATGTTGAGAGAGATGATATCGGCTATGTGCTGCAAAAGTATCCCGAGTTGTTGGGGTTTAAGCTTGAAGGGACAATGAGTACATCCGTTGCCTATCTTGTTAGCATTGGGGTCAATCCCAGAGATATCGGTCCAATGGTTACTCAATATCCTTATATTCTAGGAATGAGAGTTGGGACCATGATTAAACCACTTGCTGATTATCTCATTTCTTTGGGATTGCCTAAGAAGATACTTGCAAGGATGTTTGAGAAGAGGCCATATGTAATTGGTTACGATTTGGAAGAAACAGTGAAGCCTAATGTCGAATGTTTGATGAGCTTTGGTATAAGTAAGGAAGCACTTCCTTCGGTTGTAGCACAATACCCGCAGATTCTTGGGTTGCCTCTCAAGGCTAAACTGTCAAGCCAGCAATACTTTTTCAATTTGAAAATTAAGATTGATCCCGAAGGATTTGCACGTGTTGTGGAAAGAATGCCACAAATTGTTAGCCTTACCCAGAATGTGATTATGAAACGCATGGACTTTCTTTTAGGAAGGGGTATATCAACAGGAGATGTGGCGAGAATGGTTGTGAGATGTCCTCAGTTAGTTGCTGCCCAAATTGTGATAATGAAGAATAGTTTTTACTTCTTCAAAACCGAAATGGGCCGCCCAATCAAGGAGCTTGTTGAGTTTCCGGAATACTTTACTTATAGCTTGGAATCACGGATTAAACCTAGATATCAAAAACTAAGGAGTGAAGGGATCAGATGCTCCTTGTCATGGTTTCTTAACTGCAGTGATCATATGTTTGAAGAAAGGCTGCGGGGTGATTACATGGAAACTGAAAGTGAGGGTCCCGTGTTCTATATGGGAGGGAAGTTAGAACTACCTGGAAGTCATAGTTTAGAGGATGAAGAAGTTGAAAGTGATGATGAAGTGCTTTATAGGCGCACTGTTTCTCTGTAGTCAAGTTTAGGTTGCATTTTCTTGTATCAGATATGAGATAAGTTTTTCATGAAAGTATATTTATTTCTTTTTTCCCTTCAATGCCATGTGCGTGTTTTTCGTACGTCATTTAAACCATAACTAGCCTTTTATTGATTTGCCTTTTTTTTCATCTAAATGTCGACTCTTATCTGGGATTGCACAGTGGTAAGCAGAACGATAATCTGCTATCTAACAATAAACTGAATGTCCACTGGTCATGCATTTCTAATTTATCTCAACCGATTCACCTTGAATAACATCTTCTCTGGCATTACAGTGTGATGATGTAGGTCCATAGTTTACATCTTGGTTTCTGTCACGGTCTCCATGTAATACTCCGTATTTTTAAGTCAAGTCAACTTGGTCAACGCGTATTAGAAATGTGATATATGTAAAATGGGTAATATAGTTATTTGTAGTGATTGTAGTCCTAAAAGGAAAAGGAATTATAATCTAGTTTCTTAATAAGTATTATTATTATATATTAGTTTCCTAATAACTATTATTATTATATTATTTTCTAGTTTCCTAATAATTTTCCTTGTCACTATATAAGCCTCTTTAAGTCTTTTAGCTTCTATTCATTCTAACTTTTACAATTCTCATAATAAATAAATTTGGGATCTTGCATCTACTTCTATTGGATTCAACTTTTGTCTTGTGACGGATTCATAGAAGATTAATTATAGTGTTTTATGGATGTGCTTGTGCTCGGAAGATTTGCGAAAAGGTAGGAAGCTACTCAACTTGTTAGTTTGTCTTTATAACTCCGTTAATTATCTTGAGATGGAATTAATTGTTTCTTGTTGTGGATTTCATTGCCTTGAGTTGTCTTACCATGATACATGTGGCCTTATGATGTTATCTTACGTGTTGCCTTATGATGTTGGAAGCTATCTTATAAGTGATAAAAGTTAACTTGGGATGTTATGAAACTGTCTTGTGATGTTATAAAGTTGTCCTGCGATTTTATTGTTGGCAATTGTGAATATTGATATTGATATTGTTATTGTTGGAATTGAAGATGGAGATGGAATTTGCTATGAGGCAAAGATTGGTAGGCCAGGCAGCTGCGGTTGTGGTCCTGAGATTGGTAGGCCAGGCACGGGGTGTTGAAGGTCCGTGGTCCTGAGATATTTGAGTAGGCCAGGCACGGGGTGTTGAAGGTCCGTGGTCCTGAGATATTTGAGTAGGCCAGGCACGGTGGTGTTCGGGTTGTTACCGTGGGCCTGCAGACCCGCGCCGTTGTGGGGCGTGTGGTATTTGTGATTGGGAGATTGTGATGCGGTGCAGGATTATGTATTATTGTATCATGATATTGTGATTGCAGGAATGGTTATAACAATATTATTTGTTACTGTTGTTTAGTTTGCTACTCAACCTTTGGTTGACTTGATTATTTCTTTTGATCAAATAAATTTGGTGCCTGCTTTAATTGATGGCATCCTGCTATGAACCATTTAATATTTCTGGTTAATTGGGGAGCAGATAATAAAGGCAGGTAATTTTGTAGCAGTCTTTGGATGTTTGAAGGGATTGGCACGTGAGGGTCAAGCTTGGAGTCTAGATCACCAGTAGTTCAGATAGACATTATATTTATTTATTATTCTTCCGCTGTCTTTGATAATTTAATTAGTTATCAGTTATTCGGATAGTGTAGGAAAATCTTTAAGGCATTTAATTAAAGTACTTTGGTTTGTTACTTTGTATTCCCTATCTCAGGCAACTGAGATGGTAACAATCTTATTTAATCGGGAATGTCTTGCTAAAGGCTCTTGATTAAATGGGGGTGTTACACTCCATATTGGGTGTGGCGGTGTAATCCTGCTAAATGTGGCCAGTATCGCCTTAAATGTATTGTGGTGATCTTCAAGACCGTTACAAAATAGCCATGTGTTTGTGTGATTGATCACCATTTGTATGTCTGTTTGTACATTATTTATTTATCGTGGAAATATATAATATTAAGTTAGAATTTACGCCTTTATTGTATATTCATCTGTTAGCTTTGGAAGTCCCTTCCCTATCAAAATCATGGGGTGTAGCTTTTTGACAGCATTTAAGTTAAGAGAATTTGTGTGGCCTATTACTCAACTAGTTTATAGATCATCCATATGATGTTTCTCCAAGTACTCTCTAGAGTTCTTTTGAGTTAGCCTGATATAACCCATGCTCTTTTGTTTTCTAGACTTCCTGCCTTATTTGTTTACTGTATCATTTTAATCTATCTTCTTACTGTAAGAGCTGATATTAATGACCCGTCATGTAACATACCTCGTAACATTGCTCTTCTGAATTTCCAGTTTTCTTTCGGGTTGGGAAGGACGCTGCTCTATGAAATCAGGAAGCTTACACTTTTTGTGGGTTTTAAGTCGTCTTGAATTTACTTAGGTATAACTAGGGATGGCAAATATAAGATCCAAATCCCGATCCACATCCATATATCAAATTCTCAGACCCAGATCCACTATCCGGATCTTGATCTTTTTTAAATCCTTTTAGTAATAAACAAGATTACTATTTGTATACTAAATTATTTTGGTTTTTTCTACGACCTAACATGTTAATATTAAATAATAAACACAAAATATTAAAGTTAAAAGTTTTAAAAATATCGAAATAAAGTCTTACAATAAATGATTTCCGAGTATTTTCTTTTACTGGTTGCATAGATTAAAGATCAATCGACTGTAAAAGTAGGACTGTTGTAAACATCATCTGGAAGGCGTGGTGTTAGGATTAGTTCAAGTGGTTTGGCTTTGTGGATTGTCACTCCTAACCCCTCAGTCATGTCAACAGATTCTTCTCCTGGAGTTGAGATATCAAATTGATGGATTAAATTACCTAATGTGAACTGCATCACCTGAAGGGCAAAAGAAATTCCAGGGCAAATCCTCTTGCCACTTCCAAAAGGTAGATAACTAAAAGTTTGTCCTCTGACATCGTAGTCCTTGTTAGTTGTGAGAAACCTTTCAGGGCGAAATTCCAAAGGTTCTGACCAGACCTCAGGGTCTCTCTGTATCTTGTAGAGATTGATGAAGAGCCGGGTTCGAGCTGGTATATGGTAATCACTGATAATGCAATCAGAAACAGCTTCTCGAGGAATTGAGAAGGGAGCCGCCGGGTATAGTCTCATTGTCTCTTTGACGACAGCTGCCAAGTATACAAGGTTCTTTAGGTCTGTTTCACTCACCTGCCTTTCTTTTCCAACAATATTATCTAGCTCATCTTGTGCCTTCTTTAAAGCTGATCTGTTATTGAGTAGCAATGATACTGCCCATGTTAAGGTTACTGCTACAGTGTTTGTTCCACCTAAAATCATGGCCTGTCAGGATGTTAACTTTGGGTTGGTTTCAAGAAAAATCCCTCATTAAATGAGTTGTTATTAAGGCATCAAGTCATGCATTTATGTTCATTTGCTTTACTACTTCTCTAACTATTTGAGAACTCAATTGTACTAAGTTAGGAAATTATTGATTTTCCATTATCACCAACAATGACAGCATTTTTACCACTTACAAGGCTCACATCTAGGAATTTTAAATTATTATCACGTATTTTCTATAGTGTACCTCTATGTTTTTCCGAATTCTAACATATACCCCTGGTTTTTCAATATCTCCTCGTATACCCCTGAACATAATAAATAGCTCCAAAGTTACCCAAAGTATCATAAATACTCGAATGTGAGTATTTAGGATATTTGAGGAGCTTTACACCGACTTTACGTGTTTATTACGTTTTTTTAAAAGTTTAAGTGTACATCTTAAAATTTGGAAAACAACAGGGGTATACAATAGAAACATCATTATTGTTGTATCCATAATAAATATTTCATCCATTGACGACTACTTCAAAAGGAGAGTTGCGGATACGGAAGTGAGCTAGTTTTCTTATGGCACACATTACAAAGCCAAATACTGTCAAAGTCTCTGGTTCTGTTGAAAGTGAAAAAATTGTTCCCCACTTGCCCGTCTTTAAAAAATAACAAAAAAAAAATCATTTCGCAGCCAATGACATTGTCGGGTCATCGTTCCTATGCATTTGACTTATCTATGTGCTATATTTGAGCTTAAGCTGTTATATAAGATGTTCTTTACATATGGTACTATAGTCTTACAACTATAACGGTGTTGCGTTCGAATCATGGTGGCTCTATTACGCACGCTTGGATTCTCAGTAAATGCTATATAAAATCATTGATCAACAATTAGCTTAGGCTAGGTTTTTTTGTTGAAATAACCTCTCAAAAGTTTAACCTAGTTGTACGCTTTTACGCCCTTCATTCCATTAGGTTGTTTACACTTTTCAAAATCTCCCTCACATATTTTTAAATTTGTAAACAAACAATTGGAATGGTGGGAGTACCTATTTAGCTCTTACTAGAGTCTACTTGTGACACCATGTAAGATAATAGACATTGGAATGCTTACCATGCAAGTAGCTTTCCCTATAGTATCTGCTTCAAATTCAAAAGGCTTGGTTTGTCCTGTTTCAAATATTTCCAGTATAACATCCATGAAATCTTGCTTTCCTGTTGTCTTTACAGATACTCTTCTTCTCTTATGTTCCTCCAGCCACCCTTGTGCGATGCGATCAATCTCTTTTGCAGCCTTTTTCATCGCTTCCTCATGCCCTCCGATATCCAACCACCTCAAACAAGGCAGAGCATCAGCAGGAACGAAAACTCCTGCCAATCCAAAGAACTCCAATAGCACCTTCCTACACCTTATATATTCATCGCCCTCGTAAGTATCCTTTAGTGACTTTCCAACTATTAGTCTTACTGATGTGTTCAAGTTTATGTCATTAAACCATTCCTTCATCTCTAGAGGTTCCCTGCTCATTTTTCTTTTGACCCAGTAATTATCATAAGTTGCTTTCATAGTTGATTGTATCTCTGACACCCATACATGTCTTAACATCTCAAGCCGTTGGTTGGAGAGAAGCTCAACCGTGGTGATCTTGCGCACTTCGCGCCAATACGTGCCATAAGGACTGAACCCAATCATAGCAGAGTTATAACCCAGATGCTCCACAAATATGGTATGTGGACGATCCACAAAAATCTTATCGTTGGACCCCAAGCACTCTTTTGCTATCTCAGGTGCGCTGACAACTAATGCTTTGTTTACGCCAAGATTAATCGTGTAGATGGGACCATATTTATCAGCTAACTTCCCCAAGGTTATGTGTGGAAGCCCTTTCAAGAGACGTAAATGGCCGATAACAGGCCATGACCCATTTGGTTTGGGCGGGTTTCTTTTGGTATGTGTGTTCTTTTTCCATCTTAGTAGGCAGTAGAGGAACAGTAGCAGAGCAAGCGCAGTTGCAGCTTCGGAAGGGAGTTGTGTGAGGAGGTAAAACTCCATTTTCATACAAGGGCCGAGTTTAAGTTAAGTCATATTTGTCGCCATATATTCGTGTGGAGTGTCGGCTTAATGTTGATTTATTGTTGTGGCATTGGATATGTATTTTTTTTATCCTTAATCAATTAGACATCAACTTAAAAAAATAAATGTCATAAGAAAACTGATGACTTCCTTTGAATAATGTGCTTAATTTCACTGACAAATCCGTTGAACTTGTGAGTGACACAGTCACATTGACAATGACAATGAAAAAACCCACTAAATTTGTGGAGGGACATTGATAGAGACAATGACGGTATAAATAAATGGGTTATTTAATAGAAATACTCTGAACTATGACACCCCTTCTTAAAATACTATATACTTTCAATTAACTAGCAATACTATCAACTAACATGTAACCTATCTTATAACAGACTTCCCTTTCAGTTTACCTGTAGCAGCAGGTAATCTCGGTTGTGGGGGCTGTTTTATTTATAACACTCCCCTTCTTCTTCTTCTTCACAACGGATACCTGCACAAATAAAAAAAAAAAATCTCAAATCTTCTTCTTCAAGATCTCAATCTCTCTTCCTTACCCACTTTCCTTTTTTGCTTAATCTTCATTCTGGTAATGAAGAATTCTCTTGGTTGTTCATCAAAAGCATCAGGTTCACACACTTCAAATGGGATATTTTGCATACACAATTATAAAGCGATTTTGAAGACAGTGAAGAAAGGAAGACATATTGGGAGGGATTTTTATGGTTGCCCCCTTTGGCCTGTAAGTACACTAAATTATTTGCAATTTATTTCAATTCTTCAAGGAATTTATATTCTGATAATTTTATATATTTGCGTCTTTTGTACATGTGTAGAACAATGGATGTGGGTTTTTCCTTTTAGTGAAAGATATACAATCTGGAATGGCTTTTAATGAAAATACATCTCAAATTGATGAGTATGAAAAGAAGGCTGATTATAAATTGAAGAAATTAAAGTTGAAGAATGAGAGGTTGAAGATGGAGGTAGTGAAGTAAAAAGAAGAGTCACATAAGCATTTAAAAGGGGAGAAAATGATTATGTTTGGATTGATATGTTCTTGGATTATTTTTGCTTTTAGTTGGATGATTAAGATGTAAAATGGATAAGTTATGTATCCAATGTAACCTGATTATGCAACTCCAATAAAATTGATAATGTTTCATTTCAATTGTTGTTTCATTTGATTTGATAATAAGCCAAATCAAGTTAACATAACTGTTTCCATTGCAAAATCTGATAACATACATCACTTCACTAGTACATCAGTTTACTACACTACATAAGTTCACTACATAAGTTCATTATATTAGTTGACACAAGTACAAAGTTCACACTACATCCTGGTTGATTGAATTTTGAGTTAAGGGTCCTTCTGCTTCATTTGATAACAACTAAATTGAAATACTAATTTGATAACAACTAAATTGAGTATAATTAAAATACCTGCTTCATTTTGCAATCAAATCTGGGCGAAATTGAAAGTGTCCACCTTTAATGGTTGATGATGAAGGACGATGACAATGGCAAGCAGTAGAATGAAGAAAGAGGAGAGGGAGAAGAAAACATGAAAAATTGAAAAGGTAAAAGGTGAAAATTGAATAGGTATGAATTGTAGGAAATAAAGTAGGTAAGGGGGGTTAATTTCTGTGTTTAAATCAAAGGCAACCTGCTATTCAGGTAGCCCTTCAACTTATATCATTACGTGGGAGGGTATATGTTAGTTGATAGTATTGCTAGTTAATTGAAAGTATGTAGTATTTTAAGAAGGGGTGTTATAGTTCAGAGTATTCCCATTAAATAACCCTAAATAAATTCTCTCCTTTGGACTATTAAACGTTATTAAGTCTCATAACGTGGCTCTTTTGGTGAGTGATTTATTGGACAAAAGAAAATCTAAAATGCCCGAGGTTCTCCATAGAAATATAATTTAAACTGGACTGAGTGTTATTTTAGAGGTTTTTTTGGTCAGGTGCCACCTTACATTTGGAGGTCGTTGTAAATCATCTACTCCCTCCTACTCAAAATATTCTTCCCATTTGCATTACAGAAGGTGTTGCTTCAAACGGGCAACCCGTCTTATTGCTTTAGACGGGTCAAGCTCCCTTACAAAAATGTAAGTGGGACAAGTGAGGGAATTATCCATTTTCTCCCACTTGTCCCACTTGTTCTTTTTGTGAGGGAGATTGACATGTCTGAAGTTTTCAGACGAGTCGTCTCGTCTGACTTTTTTTGTCCAAACGATATTTGGGTTTTAATGAGAATAATCCAAACTATGTCTCATCTTTTCATTTTAATCCCAACATGATTGGGTCGTGCAGTTACAAGCTAAGTTAAGCGAAGATTAGAAAACAAGACGATGCCATATTGGGCCGTGCGGTTCTTCAGTGGGCCACGTGATTCGAGCATTTTTCAACTATTGGTCGTGCGGTTCAGGGAGGGACCGCACGGTTTGACCTGCTTTGTACTCAAAATCCGCAAGGTTCCTACCAAGGCCTGGCATGGGAACCTCATAAAGCTTGCAATATATTGACTATGAGTCTCATGCTTGGTTTCCTCTTCTCGTTCTCAGTCTCCAACCGTCAAGAGCGTAAATTTGCCTTCATTGTGCTCAATATCATGCCAAAACTGCCTTCTTTGCTTCCTTTTCTACAAAAGAGGTCAAATGACAAGTAATAGGGAATATGAAGCAAATAACACTAAAAATAACCATAAATGGCCTAATCTATATGCAAAAAGAGGTTGGTTCAGGGGTAAAAAGTGTGTTGATTACAACCACATCAAATATACCCAAACCAAAGCTTTACTCATCCTCGAGTAAGAAGGTGACCAAGACTAAGACCTTTATTTAAACTAACCTAGCTAATACCTAATCGACACAAGACAGTTGGTGGGCCTCGCTTCGCCCGGCAATAAGCAAACCCCCGCGTAAGTCTCTCGATATCGACCTCATATATACTGAGTAAAGATGTCAACGAGGTTGGTATAAGCGGGGACCGCCCCGCACCCGCTTCAGTTGAGGCAGAATGGGTAGAGCTTTAGTGGGTGGGGGGGGGGGGGGGGGGGGGGGGGGGGGGGGGGGAGGTATATGTACAAAATTTCAACCCACCATGGCTGGTGGAGCGGGGATGGTTTTTTCTTCATACGCACCTAATACCCGCCTAGCCACCAATTATTAAATATATATATATAGAGGCAAGATCCGGTGAGTCCACCTAATTAATTGGGTCCGTGAGTCCAGGTAACAATATCACAGACTACACATTAAAATATCACGCATAAAACTTGACACGTGGATCCTATTATTCACCTACACAAAACCAGTAAAAAAAAAATAGGCTTCTTACGTAAGTCATAGAACTTTCTCTCTCTACAATTTCAAAACAAACTCAACCGTCATATACTTTCACTCACTCTCTCTCTCTTTAAAATCGAACAAATCCACGCGAAATATCAACGATTCAACTCAACTTCGTCTGGAATTACACTTAATTTACCAATTTCAGTGTTGTTTTGGACAAAATCGTTGAGGTATTTTCTATTTTCCTTTTTTTCTGTTGTTTTTTTTATTTTAGTTGATTTTCGAGCACTATTATTGTGTAATTTGTTCGAAATCACTTGATGCATGTTGATCTTGTGCCACAATTGTTGTATAAGTAGTGAAAAAGTTAATTAATCGATAAATAGTAGAGAAAATTGACTTTCTAAATGTGTTAATTCATGTTCTTGCTTTGAAATTGAAATTATTTTAGTTAGCCATCATTATTTCGACATTTTGAAGTAAAATTAGGTTTAATTTTGTAAAAATAAGTTTTAGTTGCAGGAATTAGGTTTTTTAATTGTGTAATTCATGAAATTAGGGTTTACTAGTACGAAATTGATATTGTTTGAGAATGTAATTAATAAATTGAGAGTTAGTAATGTAGATCTTCATCTTGGCTGTAATATTGTTGTTGAAAGTGATATTCATGTTTAAGAGTAAAAAATAGTTTGATATTGTTGTTCGTTTGATGTTGTATTGAATTTGATATTGTACTACTGCAATAGTGTTACATTCATTTTCTTGTTTTCCAAAATATATTGTAGTTAAATGTAAGCGTGGATTCATTTGATATTTTTATATTTTGATACCGTGATATTGTTATTATAGTGTTATGATATTGTCATTCGTTTTGTGTGATATTGTTTTATACATGTTTTGATATTGTAATACTGTGAATATGAAATTGTAAAATGGTTATTTGTATATTGTAATTTAATCTTTGATATTTGGTGATATTAATGCAGTTATTAAGTAACATGAAGTTGACAATTAAAAATCCAAAGATGCCTCTAAAAAAAGGGGATGCGGCTGAAGAAACATTAGTCGTAATGCAGAAGAAACTTATCAGTAAACAAAACAAACCAAAGACGAAAAAGAGGCCGCTAGAAGAAAATGTTGACACTGAAGAAACATCACCGAAGAAGTTGAAGAGTTCTAATAAAAAGAAAAGTAATGGTGATGAGAATAAGAAATTGGCGATAATAAAACCAGTAGTAGATGACAAAATGGCAACAAATAAACTTCAGACGAAATGTCGACCAGGGCAGTTGGTGGAGTTGATTAATAGCCTCAGTAAAGAACAAAAAGAAGCTGTTAGGGAGATTGGATTTGGTGGTTTGCTGCAGTTAAAGGTGACAGTTACCACATGGCATCCTGCCTTGGATTTTAAAGGCATTTGACTACACATGCAATATGTTTAAGCTGAAGAAGACGAAGTTTATAATTACAAAAGATGATGTGCATGATATCTTTCTGCTGCATCGAGGAGGAAATCAGGTCGTGCTTGCGCAAACGGGTAACACCGTTTCTGTGACGGACAACAGACTGAAAAAGGAATGGAGGTTGCGGTTTGACTTGCAAAATAATTCAGATCCAATTACGGTGAAACGTGTCTTTGAAACACTGCGTGGGAGTAACGATTCTGGAGATGAATTCAAGAAACTGTTTGTTTTGTTCAGCGTGTCAGTTTTCCTGGCACCAACTTCTAATAAAACAATAGACTTGAAGTTGGTAAGAGCTGTCGCTAATGTTGAGAACATCCGGGCTTATGACTGGTGTGATTATATTTTCAGAGAGATGGTTAATAGTGTAAAGGTATTTAAACAGGGTGGAAAGTCAATTGTCAGCGGTTGTATATTGGTTGTAATGCTGGCGTATTTCCATCACTTTAATTTCAAAGGAGATGTTATGGGACACACGTTACCTCTTATAAGCCACTGGGATGATGAGAAGTTGTCAAAAAGGGTGCAGGATGAAAAGAAGACAGGATCGTTGGGTAATGCGCCATTGTCGAAGATTGACTACCCAATCAGTCTACAACAACAAGGTCAGAAAAATAAACAAATTCTTTATTTTTAATGTACTTAAGTTTAAATAAGTTTTGAACAAGTACCAATATATCATATATTTTTCAGATAAACTAGAGGCGGTGAGAGGTACGCAAAATTCAGATAAGGGACTTGATGAAGTACTTGAAGAAGAAGTTGATGAAGAATGTGAATCGAAAGAAGGGTACTTGATGGTAAAGCTGCCAAAAGGGGTTGACAGCGATAAACAGATTAAAGCTCGATCGATTGATGTAAGCTCTCGTTACTTGTGGTTTTTCAGTTACAACAAATTTAAAATATGTGTCTCCTAGCTTGGTAAGATAATTTCTATTGTTATATAGGATGCTACTGCTTAAAGGTTGTTGTGATATTGTTTCTAAAGTAGTATGATATTGTTGTGTTTAAAGTGTGATATTCTATCTTTATGATATTGTTGTGATATTGATGTGATATTGTTGTGATATTTCTCTGATATTGTTGTGATATTGCTGTAATATAGCTATGATACTGTTCTAATATTGCTCTGATATTAATGTGATATTGTTGTGATACTCAATAAAGCTTAATATATTTATCTTTGGATATGGCAGGGAGCTCATGAAATATATTTACGTATGAAGAGGGATAATGATTTGTTCTTCTCAAGATACGTAAATAATATGAATAAGCTCGGTAAAATGAAACCAACAAAAATAAATGATGAGCCAAGCACATCTGTACATGATGAAGCAACGGAAGACAGCGCTGCTGAAGAAGTGGTTGTTAACAATGAGGAAAATCCATCGGCGAAGCAAGCTCCAGCTCCTGCTCCCGCTCCTTCTCTGTCCCAAACACAACCTGCATTAAGAGATCCTGACTACCACACCTTTATTGATGGTTTGGTAGCTAGGTCGTATGAGAAGGAGAAAGCAAAAAGAGGGTTGCCTACGTTTGATATTTGGACTGATATGTTAAAAATTCAGTACAAAGAATTGAACAAAAAATATGGAGGATGTTTCGACAGAGATCTTTTGAGCGACGACGATTTGGAGTGCGCTGATGAAGAAAATGATGAGGAAGTTGATGTGACTAACTTGAACAGTGATGATGGCGGAGAAGCTGAAAAGCGGAATGATGAGGAGGAATGTTTTGATGATTTTGTGACAAATATAGTTTTAGGAGTTACTTCTAGTATTGAGCACATGTTTGAAGATACAAATGTTGTCAATCAAAAGGATGACATTGAATCAAATGTTCCAGATGAGGGAAATCAGAATAGGGATTTCGATGATGGTAAACCGGATGATAGTAACATTTCTGCACAGAGATGCATTAGTAAGTATTTATTGCACTCAAATGTAATACCAGCTTCAGCAGGTATGGTACCCTATCATTTGGGGTGTACCTTGGACTGTGGTTTGCCGAACGAGGACTTGCAAATAGTCTCGGATTTTATGTTGAAAAATGAGCTTTTATATGCACCGGTCATGCAGCTTAGGAAGGAGGTGATGGATTATTGCTTCCTAAATGATTATTGGTGTGATAAGACGTAAGTTTATCTTATAGCTCTTTTTTTTATAAAAATGTGAATACATTAAATGTTGCGCCCTATATTACTGTTGAAAAACTAATCTTATCATCTGCCAAAATGGTACAGAGAAATTGTTTGCAACTTCGGAGTTTTCCATAACACAACGAAGAAAGACATTGAGAGTTTGTTGCCTAATACAATGATAGAAGCAATTGTGATCGAATCGTGGGCCATAATGCTAAATAAAATGCAAATGGCAGGAAGTGGCAGTACAAGACCGCGAAGGTTTTTCTTCGGCATTGCACACTCAGTATGTCCAACATAAACTTCATATGTTTACATGTTATATAATTGATAAAGTAAAAATGATAATTTGCGCTTAAAAACAAACAGATTGTTGTAGAGAAGATGATAGATATAGACCACGATGATGAGGATAATGGTGAGTTGAAGAAATATAAGGGATATGTGGTCAGGGTTTTATGATGAACCACTAAATTTGAATGCTGAAATGGTAAGAAATTTAAAATACTTTCAATTGTGATATTGCATTGTATTTAGTATGATATTGTTTATAGTACCATGTGATATTGATTTTCTTTTCTTTTTTAAATAAAATTGTAGGTGTTCATACCTTTACTTTATGAAGAACACTTCTTCTGCGTGTGTATTGACTTTGTAAGGGAAAGATTGTTCTACCTGGACAACAGATGTTATGATGATTTTGATGAAACGACATTTGCAATCATGACTGATGTTGTTGTAAGTTCAAGTTTTAAAATAAAAGTAATCAATTTATCATCTCGTTAGATAATCATGAAATTGACTAGTTGTTTACTTAAAACACAAACAGGCAAATACATATGCCGAGTACCTTGTCAGCAAAGGCACTGAAAATGCTGTAAAGGTAAGGAAATTCATGATGATAAATGTGCCCTTTGATTGGCAAACTCGGGAGCACAACCTGGACTGTGGAGTATTCATGATGTTTCACATGATGTTTTTTGATGGTGATATTTTTGATTGTGAATTATACAACGTCGAGAAGAGAGACTTATATAGGGGAGAGATAGTAGCGACACTCATCTTGAGTGATTTTAATGGAAATAGGAGTGAGGTTCTGGAGAGGGTAACAAGACATAATGAGATGAAAGTTAAATTGTTACCTAAATTGCTGTCAAAAAGAGAAAGAATCAATAAGAAAAAGACGAAAGGAAGAGTTGGGAAAAAGAATGTTCAGACACCAGATTCGAAAATCAAAGGTTACTCTTTTTAACTCAACCTTGTATGATAACATCAATTTATTATGAATACACTATATATTGAATAACATAATCTATTTTCTAGACATGGTGGAAGATGGTCCTGCCAGTGTCGTGGGCAGCAGTAGGCGGGGAAAGTCAGATGGGCTTGGATGCACGTTCAACTGTGGTATGGCAGATGATAAAGTACTTCTTGTTTCCAAGTTTATGAGGGCTAACCAAGCACTCTTTGCTAAAATGTTGAGTACGAGGAAAGAAGTGCTAGACTACTGCCTATTGGACGACGACAATTTATCATTAGAGTATGATTTTTCTACATCTCTGACAGGCACACAACATATTATAGTATATTTTTTTTTGTGATACTTATTGGTTAGTGTTGTGATACTGTGTTTAGAAAGGTG
The DNA here is from genome assembly GCA_022085475.1 of Heliosperma pusillum. Taxonomy (NCBI): domain Eukaryota; kingdom Viridiplantae; phylum Streptophyta; class Magnoliopsida; order Caryophyllales; family Caryophyllaceae; genus Heliosperma; species Heliosperma pusillum. Next base: position 7,358 of record JAIUZE010008746.1, on the reverse strand, counting down.
TGATATTGTTATGACAAGACATTATTACTCCATCCTAGTTTTGTGACACCCTCGAATTCGCGGAAAGATAAACAAGTAATTTAAATAATTAAAAGATGAGAATAAGTTTTAATAGGTTCACTTTAGTGAAAATCGGTAAATTTTAAAACCGGAACCTAAATAAAATATATTCAACATAACAAAGGTGTCTTAAATAAAAAGGTTCATAACAAAAAGGAAATAATATTATACATAAGAAGTGTCTAAAACGGGAGACATATCTCCCGTATAAATACGGAAATAAAAGAGTGTATAATATAATACAATCCTAAGAACCGAATATAGGTCCAAGGTAATACTTCCACTCGCTAGCTCGTCAATGTACCCAAGTATGCATCACAACCTGCCAACCGCATTAAATATAAACACGGAAGCCACAGTCAGTGGGGAGTAACTCCGAGTTCTCCCAGCCACGAAATGTCGAGTTTAATAAAACATGAATAACATAAAAGAGATGTATATGGAAAATACAAAACCTTAACATATACGATATGCTTTTCATGTTATGAAACAAATAACTAACATATAACCTATCATATGAAGGCTAAGCTACTCATGCAAACTATCATGTGAATCGGTTAACAACCTATACCACGAGGTAGGGAAGCTGGTATTCTAGCTCAGAGGTTACATTTAAAACATGGCCATGATACACTCAACCCTAATCATACAAACTATCATGTGAATCAGTTAACAACCGGTAATCCAAACTCTATCAACCTTAGCCGGCTTGCATCTCACCTTCTAAGATTCATAGAATCATCAAACATGAAAGACCAATACGTCTAGAAACAGGCATAAGTTCTTAGTACAGTCAATAGTCGACTTCTGTAACTCGAGGCTATACCACAAGGTAGAAAAACATCCTAGTCCTAGACTGATCAGACCTAGCGACAACAGCTAACCCATTCCCTGTCTCAATACCAAAGGTACAGTGAGAATCTCTACTAGGCGACCCCCTAAGCAGAGTTGGCTAGTACTTAAGCTGGCTCCATTCCCAAAGTGGAAGCAATTAGGCAGCCATGCCCCGACTTGGATATAAACCCACCAAGCCGGCACACAAAAGCTATCAAGCTGTGAACTCCATATGCTCGTTAAAGATAGTAAGGCCTATCAATGTCATGGTCCAAGGTACTCATCTAGAATTAGAATGGTCAAGACGCCATATAATCATAATTCTCTATGAGTACTTAGTCAACACGACATATATCATACAATTAAACAGTCACGGGAAAAACTTCCTATCATGTGACTAATTGCATATAAATCACATTCAAATATCATATCGTCTCATATCTACTAAGGCTCATTCATTCATTCATTAAATAAAACTTTACCTGAAGACAAATCCCCGACCCGAGTCTCGCGACGAGTCATCAGTCAAAACGGGGCTGACTAGATCGTAGTTTGACCAAACCCGTTTGGTCAAGCCGGCTAGAAACAGAGTCTTAGCCATTTAGGCTTGAACATAAGAACATCATATTCATTGCATGCTATTTTATTATAATTTCTAACATGTGAATTATTAATTCTTACGAAACCCGCTTGACTTAAAGGATATCAATTTAAACTACAATCTCATGTTATAATTTCTAACATGTGAGAAATAATAATATTATGAAAACCGTTTAATTAAATAATTTACTTATTAAAATTTCCCACTTGCTAAATATTACAAAACATAATATAATAATAACGATAAACTCAAAAACCGTCACAAGTCCAAAGGGACTCACGGGTCATGGGCTGGACCGGGATTGAACCGGGCCTGGACTGGTTTGGGCCGGTTTTGGTCACTATTTCTAAAACCGTTTCTTAATATTTTCCCGCATGCTTAACATATTTAAAACCCGTCAAAACAACAACAAAACAATCAAGTATCGACACAAGCCCAAAGGCCAAATCACGGACCAACCCAGACCGGGTCTGAATCGGCCTGGACCGGGCTGAACCGGGCCTGAACCGGGCCTGAACCGGCCGGTTTTCAGCCACCACGCACGGCCACCACACTCGGCCACCATCAACAACAACTCAAATTTATTTCTAACATGTTTTAATTAACAATCACCCTTTTTAACAACTAATTCATCCATCATTCATACAAAAATTATGATTATGAACAAATCATCAAACATGTCAAAAACATTAAACATGTTAACAATTCATACAACATAATAATAATAACAACCTAACATGTTACTACTTAAAACCGTAAATAACAATAACAACAACTAAAGTATGTGACATTAATTCATCGAGTAACTCGGAATCGTTACCTTAGCTAGCACAAAACCATGTAGCACCAAAATAAGAACTAAAAACCCGTCTACTAATCTTCTTCTAAAATATACGAGTCACCAAACTCGTCTTCATAATCTTCTCCTATAAGAAATGACAAAATAACATTATTAGAATTAAAACTTGATTTCAACAATTAAAGTGTTGAAAACGATTTTGTCGGAATTGAAAATAAAACGTACATGGAGATGAAGAGCGGAGAGGAGACTCTAGAAATATAAGTTAGGACGGAGTTGACCAAGTAACGAAGGTTTTGTGACGATTTTGCTCAAGAACGCTCAAGAACGATCAAGAACACGAAGAACGATTATGATTATATTAAAGAAGGTATTAACTAGATATTAAGTTGATTTAATGTAAAATGGAAAGATAATAAGTGAGTAAGAGTGGGGTTGGGCCGTGTAGTTATAGAGGATTACGGGAGTCGGGTTTTGAACTTGTTGTTAAGGGATTGACTCGGGTTTTATAAATATATTATGGTAATTATTTAGATATTATTAGATTTTATTTTAGTTTAATCAAATATCTAGATATTATTTAGATATTATGTTAGTTTAATCAAAAGAAAGGAAAATATCTAATCCTAAGAGAGGAGAAAGAGCCGTGGAGAAGAGGGAGTTGTCGGGTCTGTTTTTAAGCGATTTGCGGAGTTTAAGCTGACAGATCGATAAAGTTACAAATATCTTAGATATTATTATTAGTTTAATCAAAAGATCTAATATGAGGGACAAAGGTGATTTTGGGCGTGTGACTCATGCAAGAGTCGGGTTTCGGGTTTGTTTCGGGACTTAAGTTGACTCGGGAATAGTTAAATGACGTTCGGGGTTAAACCGTAAAACCTATTCTTTAATTCCGAATAAATTCAAAATAATTATATTAAATTATCATAAATTCAAATAAATCGTAATAAATTAAAATAAATTAAATTTATTATTTTTCAAATATAATTTCGGTCTTTCAAATTACGGGTTTGTTACAATCACCCCTCATTTTAAAAAGTTTCGTCCTCGAAACTTAGAAGAAGGAAAGTAACATATATGTAGGTCTATTTCAAAACTGTTAAAAATATATTTGTAATAAAAATATAGGGTCTTATCAATGGGCGGAAGGTTCTCGTCTGCAGTTAAGAACATCGACGTCCCAAGTCAAAGACTTTAAAGATACATTTTCGCATCAATAAATGAGCAAACAAATGAGAAAACTAGTTATCGAACGTCTCCAATAACAAGTCTCAACACTCCTTGACGGTAAAACTATTTGAAATCATCAAACATTTCCAAAAGCTTTTAGTTCAAAAAATTCTATAGTAAAGGTAATAACTCTACTATCTATACCTAAGATTTCTAACTAAAGCTTCTAATAAACTATCTATAAGAGATGATATTCGATAGAAGGAACGGAATATTCGAAAAAAATAAATCGAATAGAAAGAGGAAAGAAAGAAGGAGATTTACCTCAAGCAAAGAGCTCGGGATATTTAGCTAACATTTTAGCTTCGGGTTCCCAAGTTTCTGATTCAACGTTTCCACAACGCCAAAGTATACGAACTAAGGATACCACTTTGTTTCTGAGTTGCTTGCTAGCCTTTTCAAGTATACGAATCGGCCTTTCTTCCAAAGCCAAATTAGGTTCCAAGTCCAACACTTCTTCTTGAATATTATGACTCGGATCACTAATATACTTCTTCAATTGAGAAACATGGAACACATCATGAACTTTACTCAAGTTCGGAGGTAATTCCAACCGATAAGCAACGGGACCAACTCTCTTAAGCACACGAAACGGTCCAATATATTTAGGACTCAACTTTCCCTTCATTCCAAACCGTTTCACTCCTTTCATTGGTGACACTTTAAGGAATACTCGGTCATCAACATCAAATTCAAGTGGTCGACGACGGACATCGGCATAGGATTTTTGTCTATCTTGAGCGGCTTTCATTCGCTCACGAATGACTTGAACTTGATCAATCGTTTCAGTCACTATGTCAGGACTCAACATATGATAATCCTGGACTTGATCCCAACAAACAGGACTATGACACTTCCTACCGTATAAAGCCTCGTACGGTGCCATCTTGATAGAAGCATGGTAACTGTTGTTATAAGAAAATTCAACCAGAGGCAAACACTTCTCCCAAGAAGCGTGAAAGTCTAAAGCACAAGCCCGGAGAAGATCTTCCAAAGTTTGGATCGTCCTCTCGGTTTGACCATCAGTAGCGGCATGAAATGCTGTGCTCATCAACAATTTACTACCCATGGCTTCTGGTAAAGCCGTCCAGAATCGGGAACAGAATCTCGGATCACGATCTGAAACTATATCTTTAGGAACTCCATGGTAGCGTACTATCTCTTTCACATAGGCACCAGCTAAGACCTCTATATTCCAAGTTTCTTTGATAGGCACGAATCTGGCACACTTGGTTAGACGGTCCACAATAACCCAGAGCATCCTTTCCCTAGAAGTTTTTAGGTAAAAGCCATCACGAAGTCCATAGAATAGACTGCCCATTTCCAAGAGGAAATTTCCCAGGGGGGGTTGTCGGCAAACCTCCGGGCTTTGATGTCGATCCTCACCTTTCTGACAAGTAAGACATTTACTAACATACTCCTTTACTTCAATCTTCATTCCTACTGCCCCCAAAACTGTGGTCTCAAATCTTTATACATTTTTGTCACCGCCAGGATGATCAGAATAAGGAGAAAGGTGAGCTTCATCAAGTATTCTCTTTCTCAACTCGGCACTTCTCGGAACATATATTCTACCATGGTAACGAAGGTAGCCATCATTATCCACCACACAATCCTTAGCTTGCCCAAGTAGGATTTTTGCTCGTATGGCTATGAAAGTAGCATCCTCCGGTAGATAAGTGCGAATCTCTCGATGGAAATCGGGCTCCGCAGTCAAAGCACCAAGATAATCGAATCCCTTCCCAACAAACTGTATTTGAAGCTTCTGAAATTCTGTTACCAGTTCATCGGGTAAAGTACTAAGAGCATTTAATGAATGACTAGTCTTTCTACTCAATGCATCTGCCACAACATTTGCCTTTCCTTCATGGTAAATAACCTCGGCATCATAATCATTCACTAACTCTAACCATCTTCTCTGTCTCATATTCAACTCCTTCTGAGTAAAGATGCACCTCAAGCTTTTATGATCGGTATAGATTCGACAATGAACTCCAATAAGATAGTGTCTCCAAGTTTTCAATGCATGCACCACAGCTGCTACCTCAAGATCATGAGTCGGGTAGTTCACTTCATGAACCCTGAGTTGTCGAGAAGCATATGCAATGACTTTTCTATTCTGCATTAAGACACATCCCAAACCATGCTTAGAAGCATCACAATAGACATCATAATCAGCTTCATCATCTGGTAAAGTCCACACCGGTGCGGTAGTCAATCTCTTCTTTAATTCCAAGAAGGCATTTTCACATTCATCGGTCCAGATATACTTTGCTTCCTTCTTTAGCAATCGAGTCATCGGTCTTGCTAACTTAGAGAAATCTTTCACAAACCGACGGTAATAACCCGCTAAACCAAGGAAACTCCGAATCTCGGACACATTTTTCGGACTCTTCCACTCTACCACGGCCTCAATCTTAGCTGGATCGACCATACCACCGTCTTTTGAAATGACATGACCAAGGAAAGATACCTCGGGCAACCAGAATTCACACATTTGTAGACTGTAGCGTACCATTTTTTTGACGTCGACGACCCCAAATGGTTTCGGAGGTGACAGCATGTCTTTCTTACAGATTTTAAGAAAGATCACAATATCATAATGTACCACAACACATTTAATTATCGACGGTACTCCGCTGAAGTACGATTCAATCTGAGAGCCATGAATATTGCTGGAGCGTTAGTCAAACCGAATGGCATCACATTAAATTCGAAATGACCATACCTCGAGCTAAAAGCAGTCTTGGGAATATCCGCTTCACGAACGGGAATTTGATGATAACCCGATCTAAGATCAATCTTTGAAAAAGTTGAAGTACCACTTAACTGGTCAAAGAGATCATTAATACGCGGAAGTGGATATTTATTTTTGATTGTGACACGGTTCAACTCACGATAATCAATGCACAGTCGCATAGAACCGTCTTTCTTTTTGACAAAAAGCACGGGAGAACCCCAAGGAGAAGCACTAGGCCTAATAAAGCCTTTCTCAATCATATCATCAAGTTGAACTCTCAACTCTTTCAATTCGGTAGGTGCCATGCGATATGGAGCTTTCGCAATAGGACCAGTTCCAGGAACTAGATCAATGGAAAATTCAACATCTCTTTCAGGAGGAATTCCGGGTAATTCATCGGGAAATACATCTGGAAATTCTTGAACAATTGGCACATCTTCCAATGAAGGCAAACATGAAGTGGTAGAAGTAGTCACAACACATAAGAAAGCTTTGTAACCTTTCTTGATAGCTTTTACCATCTTCGTAGCCGAAACAAGTTTCACAGTGGTCTGTTTTCGAACCCCTTGATAGGATACACGGGTACCTAAAGAGCTTTTGAGAATAATCTTCTGGTCACGGCATTCAAATCGAGCATAATATGTAGATAACCAATCCATGCCCAGAATGATATCAAATTCTTCAAGAGGGAATCGAAGGAGATTAGCCGGAAAAGTAGATCCGTTTATTGATATAGGAATGTCCGAATGAATATAAGAGCATGAAAACACATCTCCGGACGGTAAAGATATAGGAGTACTTTCTCCAATTGAAGCTTTGAGAGGTAATTTATCGGATAGTCTCATCGAAATAAAGGACAAAGAAGCTCCCGTATCAAATAAAATTAAACACGGTATTTCATAAATTGGAAACATACCAGTCACAATGTCTGGTTGATCATCGGCCTCAGCGCGGCTCATGATAAAAATTCGACCCTTCGGTCTCCCAGAAGTAGCTGGTGCAGAAGCTGTCTTCTTCCTATCAGGACATACATTAGCCTTGTGTCCCGGTTTCTGACAAATAAAGCACACAAATGGTTTGTTGAAACAGCC